>PVIC010042661.1:0-15718 GCA_004025085.1 Thryonomys swinderianus
AACTCAGCAATCCTCCTGTCTCTGCCTCCTGAGTGCTGAGATTACAGGCATGAGCCACCATGCCTGGCACCCCACATCTTCTTTATCCAGTCTCCAGTTGATGAGCATCTGAGTTGTTTCCAAGATTGGGCTATCACAAGCTGAGCTGCTATGAACATGGGTGCACATATGTCTTTAGGATATGATTCTTTTAATTCTTTCGAGTATATTCCTAGCAGGGGAATAGCAGGGTCAAATGGGACCTCTCATCCTAGTTTTCTGAGGAATCTCCACATGCTCTCCACAAAGGTTGCACACATCTACAATGCCATGAGTAGTTGAGAAGGGCTCCTTTCTCCCTGCAGCCTCACCAGCAATCACATTTTATAAGTTCACAGCTTTATAAATTCTCAGATCTGACATACCTGTTTCTGTGGAAATTTAGTTCCAATATTCATAAAATGTAAGTTTATCCTTTTTCATTTCATTTATCTGACTTCTATTCTTTAGTTTCAACAATTTCATTTCTCTGAAACTTTCTTTTAAGGGCTTTTCCTCTCAGCTTCTTTTCCTGATCACTTTTTTTTTGTAAATATAACTGAAAAAGTAACATCACTACATGTATTATAAAACAATAAACATTTTTGTAGCCATAGTACATAAATTATCCCATCTCAGCGTTTTAGAAATGGAAGTTGACATAAATAACTAGATTGGTGGAAAGCTGGACATGCTACCCATATTAACATTTTTATAATTATATGATTAAAATAGATTAGAATGTAGAGGCATACATAGCAGATTCGACTCTGACATCAATAGTTTCGTAAATTGTAATGATTTTCCTCTGGCACAGAAAAAGTTATACATCACCAATGCTTCTGTGCTGAATTATGCATTGTGGTATAGTGGATATCTTCAGAAGATGAAAAAGCTAAGACAGCCATAATTAGTGAGGAAGGTGATCACACCACAGGTCAGAACTTAGATCTAAGGGAAGTAGATTTGCTTGGAAAGAAGAGAAAACTGTCACAAAGAAGTATAATATTTAGTGAAAACAAGAGATTATGGTGTAAATAAGTCATCTGAAAGTATGCAGAATTGTGAGCAGTAACTTCTGAGAAATACAGAGATATTCATAGAAAAAAATAAGTGCTTACATGATTCATTTAATACTGATACAGTTTTTGATTATGATAGTAAATGTGATGGCATCTTTAGAGAATAGAATTTTTCTCTATTTTTGTATGTGTGTTGTTTGCTTATAATTTTTGCACACATTTACTTATATGCAGTCTATATTGGTGTATCCTTTTATGTACTTTCTTCAAATATAATAAATAACTATAATAAAACTAATAGCTAACATCATTGACTGAATACTAGATTTTAGAGTATTACTTTAACAGTATTAGCAACTTTGGACTGGGGATACAGCTGAGTGCCTGCATGGCTGCTTGGCTAGTGCAAGGTCCTGAGTTTGATTCCCAGTGTCACACATACACAGAAAGTAAATTTATATTGTTTCTATCTCCGATTTACACATATTGACAAGAATGGACTTCAGTTGTTAAAATAAGTCCTTAGCTTATTTGTTGAACCATCCTTGCACCCCTCTGTAACAGAGTTTATTTGGTCATGATATATGATCTTTTAAATAATTTTTTGGTTTCTGTTTTCCTTAATCTAATTGAGAACTTTTGAATCTATTTTCATAAAAGAAAGGGATTTGCAGTTTTATTTTTCAGTTGAATTATTATTTGGGCCTAAAATCAATATAATGTTAGATTGAACTAATTTTTAAGTACTTTTTCTCTTTCAATTTTATTAAAAAGTCTGAGAAGTATGGCCGGGCATGGTGGCTCATGCCTGTAATCCCAGCACTCGGGAGCAGAGGCTGGAGGATTGCAGAGTTCGAGGCTTGCCTGGGCTCCATAGTGAGCTCAGAGCCAGCCTGAACTACAAAGTGAGACCCGTCTCAAAAAAAAAAAAAAAAGTCTGAGAAGTATGGATGTGATATCTTCCATAAAGTTGCTGCAGAAATGAGCATCAGGCCCTGATCTTTTCATAGTTGGTAAGATTTTTTAAATCACTAAATTCCATTGCCCATTATTGGATTATTTGGAGTTTTTAATGTACTTTTGCTTCAGTTTTGGTAAATGAGTTGTATCTAGGAATCCTTTTGTTTTGGATTCTTCAATTTGTTGGTGTACAGAATTTCAAAGTAGCTAATAATATTCTAGATTTTGGTGGTGTCCACTGTGATTTCATTTTTTTTGTTGTTTCTAATTGCACAAATTTGGATCTTTTCTCCCCATAGTTTGGTAAGATTGGCTTAGGGTTTTCTATTCTTTCAAAGGACCAAATTTTTGATTCATTGATCTCATATACTGTTTTCGAGTCTCAATTTCTTTAGTCTCTGCTGTGGTCTTTAAAGCCTTCTTCCTGGTACTGACTTTGGATTTAGATTTTCCTTGCTTATTTAAGACTTCGAGTTGGATTATTAGTTTACTTATTTGAGTTTGACTTGTTTTTCTGATATGGGCATATGCAACTGTAAGCTTACCTCCAAGCATTGTTTTTAATGTGCCCAGTAGGTTTTCATATGTTGTATTGGCATTATTGTTTTATTCTAGGAACTTTCTTTACTTTTCTATAATCCACTGATTATTCAGCAGTCTATTGTTTACTTTCCATGAATTTTCATAAATTTTGTGGTTTCTTTTGCTGATGATTTCTAGTTTTATTGCACTATGTTCTGATAACATGCATGGGATAACTTTGAATCTTTTGTATTTATTTAAGCATTTAAGTACTTATGAGTTAAAATGCGATCTGTTTTGGAGAAAGTCTCATGTGCAGTTAGGAGAACATGTATTCTGCTGTTGTTTATTGGAGTACTTTATAAATATCTACTAAGTCCATTTGTTTAAAATTTTGTTTCAATGCTGATATTTCTCTGCTGGTATTTTCTCTGTTTGATCTATTTGTGACACTGGAATGTTAGGATCCCACACTATAACCTTTTTGATTTGTATCAGATACTTTATGTCTAGCATTATTTCTTTATAACAGCTCAGTGTGCTGGTGCTCAATGCATATATATTTATAATTGTTAGTTGCGCAAGCTTAAATAAATATGGCTTGTTTCATGGATAATCCTGAATTATATATGATTTAAAGTGCAAATAAAAGGTAGATAATAAGAAACAGCTCTTTAGTGTATAGGAGTGGAATCAAGAATTGGAAGGAAGAGGTGGGATGTGAGGTGAAAGAGAAGTGAAAAGAATTCAACACTTCACAATGAATGTAGTCATTATGTACCTCACATGTGTACTAACAAAAGAAAAACGTAATAGTGACAAAAAGTAAACTGGTCAGTAATTAAAAAAATGAAAAAGAAGAATAAATAAGACAATAGATGAGGAACAAAATAAGGACCATACAAAGAAGTCCTTTTAGAGAAGTTGGATCACTTTGCTAATACAGAAGATGATATATGGATCAGTGTCCATGAGAGTGAGTATACAGAGATGTGCTATTCATTTCCTAGGGATATGTGATATATTAGACCTACAATGTTCCCCAAAGTCTCATAAGTTCAAAAGTAGGGCCTTCAGAAGAGAAATAGTTTGTAAATATGATACACTCACCAGTCGATTAATCCCTTGAACTCATCATAGCTGAATGTGCTCTTAGGAGTTGGGGCCTGGGTGGTGGAGATTGGTCACTGGAAACTTACCTGATAATATCTGTTCTTATTTTTAGCTTTTTCTCTCTGCTTTTGCTGCCATGAGCTGGACAGCCTTCCTCTGCCACACTGCTGTGTGTTGCTGTTTTTGCTCTGCAGCCAGCAATGATGAACTGAAACCTCTCAAACTATGTGACAAAATCGACCTGTACTCTGTATATCATGTATTTAAGGCACTTGGCCCCAGCCAGAAAAAGTTGACTAACATAGGCTACCATAACAAAACCACAAATGTGGTTGTTAAAAACAACAAGAACTTATTCTCTTACCACTGTGGAGATAAGAAATCCAATATTAAGGTGTGTTCCTTCTGAAGTCTCTAGGAAACTTTGTTGCTTCCTAACTTGTGGTGCCTGTTGACTGCACCATTCCTGTTTCTATCTAGGTTTCATTCTGACTTCTTTCCTATGCTTCTGTGTGATTTATTTTATTATCATCATTGGAATTTAATCTCTTCATCAATCATTCAATGTTGAGCTCATCCTAGTCTGGAATAGCCTCATCTTTATATAATTAATTAGCTCTGAAAAGCCTCCATTTCCAAATAAGGCTAATTTTTAATTGAATTAATTGTTTTGGAAAGAAGCTAATCAAATCACTATAAGTGGTAGCGAACACAAGAATTTGTGGAACAGGGCAGATACCATTCTCTGACAAATAGATTAGTCAGTGATCTTTAGGCAAAGAAAATACGTGTAAAGTCTGAAGGGCATCTTCCCATGAGTTCTGACCATTTCTATATTGTTTTAGCCTTAGAAATAATTAACTGACTTAGTTTAATTCCTGTTTATAAAAAATACTTTCCAGCCTGGCACCATGGACAGTGCCATGGGCGCTGGTCAAAGGTCAGCTATATTTCCTTGTAAGGGTCATTCATTTCCAGGGCCTGAAAAGCCTTTGGTGATTGTTGAAGTGGATTATTCCTCTATTGAAGTAGATTTTCTTCCCCACAGGTTATAATCTGAAGGTGTTTTTTGCGCCCTTTTACTATATTACTCCTTCTTGTTGATTAGAATTGTCATAAAACAGTTATCAGGAATGCCTATTATGTTCCTATCTCTCTTCTGACTCTTCATATTTCTTTATAGCAACTTGTAAGAAGTTTCCCACAATGTTTTTATAGGGAAGGAAAAGCAATTTTTTAAAAAATCCAATGTTCCATTTGAATAAAAATGATATCTTTTTAGGATATTTTACCTCATAATTACTAATGATAATTCTGGTTAAAATATAATTACATGTACTCCTAGGACAATAATTAGCTATTTCTCTTATACCAGATAAACCCTTAGATGCTCAGAATATAATCTACTTAAAATGGAAGGATTAATTTAGCTGTAATTATAAGACAAAATTAAGTTTCAGGAAATGTTAGGGTTTAAAAATATATATTATAGAATCAAGGATATTTAATAGAACTAATCTTTTAATTCATGTATTTCTTTGGTGACTTACAAGTACTGGTACTTTGAGCTACTGGACGTTACACATATATGTTCTGGAAGAATTACTGTCTTAGTCACTTTCCTCATTGCTGGGACAAATGCATGACCCATAACTTAAAGGAGGACAGGTTTATTTTGGTTCACAGTTACAGTCCACAGTCACTGGCTTCAAGGCAAAATGGCAGAGTGAAAGGGTGTGGGAAGAGGAATGCTGTTCATGCTAAGATGATTGGAAAGAGAGAAGGAAGGAACCAGGGAGGGAGGTATACTTGGGTGGTTGTGCCCTACAGTGAGCCACTCTTTCTGTCCAGATCCCACGTTCAAAAAGCAAGGTAGTATGAATAAATATGATTCCGAGAGAAAATAAAAGAGCATTTATATAAGGGGTGGAGGGTTGTGGGTGTGTAGGGATGTGGGTAAAAATGAGAATTAACTTGTGTCTTATACTGGTACAAATTCCCCAATGTTGTGTGTGATTGTGAGCTGTATGTAAAAATGTACCAATAAAGAATTCAATTTTTTTTTTTAAAGCAAGGTAGAGATCCAATCACCTCCCAAAATTTCTGCCTCAGCACATGAAGCTTTAGGAGGACATTCTCCATTTAAGCCATAAGAAATATCATTCAGATTGCTTTGTGAGGCTTTTATTTACACGAGTCCTCTGTACGGAATTACAGAGCCATGGCTAAGCCTGCATACCTGAGTTAGTAACTTGACTTTCCACCTTGGGCAGCTACATCAAGGTGGGAAGGTTTCCATAACTTTCTGAATCTCAAAATCATCATCTGTAAATGAAAGATAATTAGTATATGACACTATTTGAAAAGTTAAATAAAATGAGATGGACTTGCCTAAGTGTGTGCTAAATGTATTAACCAAAATTTAGTATCTAATAGGGAATATGCATTTATTTAACTTAATTACTTTTTTCCTCCTTGGTACCAGGGATTGAACTCAGGACCTTTCATTTGCTAACCAGGCACGACATCACTGAGCTAAATTACTGGCCATAGTCCTTTTTTCTAATGGTGAATTTTGGTTTAGCTTATTTCAAGTTACAGAAATTAAATGAAAAACACGTTTCAAATGCAGACACTTTAAGAAAATAGGAAGAATTTGATTCATATTGTGAAATTGTTTGTGACTTACATATAATTGCTTTAATGGATAGCTAGTCAGGTTTTTCAAAAAATAGCACAGATTATATTTGATGAACTCAAGTGTTTTGGCACTTGCAAATTTTTTTGAGAAGATGTAAATACTGTTACATGACTCACTAGGCTAATCTCCAATCTTTTAACTTTTTGCTGGGCTATTAGCATAATGATACTATTTCCTGAATCCCAAGATAATTTGTTATTTTCTGTGTTGCTTACTGATTTAAAAATGTTAGCCACTTTTACAGATACAAATTTTTATATAAGATGGTCATATATATTGAAGAATATTAAATGCACTATGTATGTTTGTAGACTCGAAAACGTTTCTCTTTGCCAAATTTTCTTTTTCTTTCTTTTTTTTTTTTTTTTTTTTTTTGAGACAGGGTCTCGCTCTGTAGTTCAGGCTGGCTCTGAGCTCACTATGTAGCCCAGGCAAGCCTCAACCTCAGCAATCCTCCTTTCTCTGCCTCCCAAGTGCTGGGATGACAGGCGTGAACCACCACGTCCAGCATTGTGGTATGCGGTGTTGATTGTTGGTGGGCGTGAGTCACCATGCCCAGCATTTTATGTAGTTACAGGGATGGAATTCAGGACCTTGTGCTTGCGAGGCAGGCGCTGGAACCACTGAGCTTGATCTCCGGCCCTGCCAAAAATTTTAATATTTAAAAATAATGTTATTTACACCTGTCTTTTCAGAAAAGTGACTAATTCATGATCAAATAGCTTAAGTACCATATATGCCAAGATTACTTATTTACCAAAAGATTTATTAGTTTTCTTAATCTTAGGAATCAGAAAAAGTGAAATTTTATTAGATTTGTTTTTGTTTCTCTCATAAAGCAACATGAAACTGTGGCTATGTTTTGTACCACAAATCACAAGGCATTTGTAAACCATGTAGGACTCAATAAAGACGAGCATTTTTTATGAATACTATTTTGACTAATGATTTTTAATCAGGATTGGGGCTTTTAGGAAAATTATAAATTTATCTACTTCTGTTTAATCAAAGTAATCAATTCCAGATGGACTGTGAAGATGCCATATATAGTACAGATTCTGAAGTGTCTATAGTCTCTATTCTCATATGTTACTAAGTCTATTTCAATTTTCTCTATCTGATCTACAGAAAAAAACTTTTCCTGGAGATACAATCACTTTATTCAAATTTAAATTTTTAAAAAATTATCAGGCTTTAAAGATTATAATATTTTGTATATTTTAAGTTAGTTGAAAGTGATGCAATTATTAGCTGCCATTTCAAACCATTATGTATTTTAATGAACCAAACCAGAAACAATTAGATTTTAAACAATTTATTTAATATTTTGTCTATTTAAACCAGTAACATCAATTTATCTTAAACAAGCATATCACTTTCTGCTTTCTAATCAGTGTTGTTATATCACCAGGTCTATAAAAGCACTATATTTTCCTTCATTTATTCTCATATAAAATTAAAGCCAAAAAGCGATCTTAGCCTAATAGTATGATTAGGTATGTGGAAGATATTGGTTTGCTGAGATTGTGATTTTGAAGATGTCTGTGTAAGACTGAATAATTTTTTCCTCCTATAAAGACAGACGAAGTGAAAAGTTGATAGGGAAAACAGTGAAGGCAGGCAGTGGAAAGGAGGTTGATCCACATAATAGGGTGTATAAATAGGGAGTTAACACCGATTTTTAAAATTTCTTCACTTTTTTTTTTTTTGTGAGACAGGGTCTCTCTTTGTAGTTCAGGCTGGCCCTGAGCTTACTGTGTAGCCCAGGCAAGCCTCAAACTCAGCAATCCTCCTGTCTCTGCCTCCCGAGTGCTGGGATTACAGGCATGAACCACCACACCCGGCACTGTGGTACTGGTATTGATTGCTGGCGGGCGTGAGTCACCACGCCCAGCATTGTATGTGGTTACTGGGATCGAACTCAGGGCCTTGCGCTTGTGAGACAGGTGCCCAGAACCACTGAGCTAAATCTCTGGCCCATAAATTTCTTCACTTTTTAAAAAAAAATTGGAATCTTTATTGGTACATTTTATATACATATTATATATACATACATATATAGTGATCACACACAATATTGAAAATTTGTACAAGCATATGACATAATTTAATTCTCATTTTTTCCCATTCCCATGAACTCTAGAATATATGGTAGATATTGTGAAATAGAAAATATTCAAAGGGAGGGCCGGAGATTTAGCTCAGTGGTTCTGGCGCCTGCCTCGCAAGCGCAAGGTCCTGAGTTCAATCCCGGTAACCACATAGAATACTGGGTGTGGTGCCTCATGCCCACCAGCAATCAATACCACATACCACAGTGCCGGGCGTGATAGCTCACGCCTGTAATCCCAGCACTCGGGAGGCAGAGACAGGAGGATTGCTGAGTTTGCAGCAGCTTGCCTGGGCTACATAGTGAGCTCAGGGCCAGCCTGAACTACAAAGCGAGACCCTGTCTCAAAAAAACAAACAAACAAAAAAAAACAACAACAAAAAAACCCAAAAACCAAGAAAGTATTCAAAGGGAAATGGGGTGTAGGGGTAAATTTCTTCACTTTTAAAATAAAACTTGGCTCTCTTCCCAGCTATTCCTTAAAATCTGTAGCATCAAAGGTCTTTTGTGTGTGTTAATAAATCAAGGGCAAAGGCTAGAGGTGATTATTTGAATTAAACTCTAGCTTATCTTATGAATCACAATTAAAATATTTGTTTCATTTTCAGTCTCTTAATTTTTATAATAGTTATTAATTCTACAATATTTCCAAGTGATCTGACATCATTTTCAAGTGGCATAAGTCATTTTAAGGTCTCTCACGACATGGCAGTATTCACGTAGCTGTTCACCACCTTGCTTGGTCAAAAGCCCAGAGGGTGGTTAGCCCAGAGTGCACATTTACACAATATCAAAATGAGAAAGAATGGTGATGCAGTAGCAATTTACAGACCAAATTTAAATTCTCAAGGGCTCACGGGCTTATTTATAGTATGTGCTTTTATTGTTTTGTGTTATTATGGCAGTCAGGCATTCATTTGCATACTGTGCAATCATTTGACACCCAATCAAATATTTGAAAATTAAAGAGGAATTTAAAAGATATTAACAGTATTAGGGTAAAAATAGGTTGCACAGACTATTCTTTTATTTGAGTTTTAATGCATTATCCAACAATCATAAAATCTCTTGAAATTCAGGCTTACTTGTACTGAGGTCAGTGTGAACCCTTCATAAAGTGTGCTAGATTTCAATTCAATTGCTACAGTGTAGTGTAGTTGTAATGGGATTATTCCTTCTCATGTAGAATCCCTGGATTTCTATTCCATTTCAAAATGCAAATTTCAGGAGATTAAGTTAAAGACTATGTTATTGACCCAATTTCTCTGATGGTTTAAATTCACTTATGTTTTATTTGGCAGATTTTTCTACTTGTAAGCTCATGCAATGTACTCTATATTCTAGTTGGTGGCACCTCGGCTCCACACAATCCCATTAGATAACCTAGTGAGCTGTTTGAATAATTAGAGTTAGTTATATGAATGGCTGCATACATATTTAAAATTGAATAAGCCTAAATGTCAGATTTAATTTATATCATACTTAATAACTTTATCATAGATTAGTTTTCTACTCTTAAATATCATGGCTTAAGATAATTGAAACTGCTTTCATGATTTTTTTTGTGAGAAGAATGGACAAAATAAATGTTTTAGAATGATACCTAAATTTATCATAATATTTAGTATCTGTAAAATCTTCAGAGAATTTACACTATCTAGATATAATTTATTCCCACTTTTATTAATCAAATTTTTATGCTTATATCATCAAAGCTATATATTATTCATATTATAATATTATTCATTATTTCTGAAGCTACAGATCGTACCCTTTTCCATTGAGATAACTATAGAATTTTGTTTATAATAAAATTGTATTAGTTTAGATCTATTAGTTGCTAGAATTTAGTTTTGAAATGAATTTGTCTAGGAGGAATTATAAAAAATTAAGAAAAGTGTACACTCTGGGGCCAGAGATTTAGCTCAGTGGTTCCAGTGCCTGCTTCGCAAGCACAAGGTCCTGAGTTAGATCCCAGTAACCACATACAATGCTGGGTGTGGAGACTCATGCCCACCAGCAATCAACACCACATATCACAGTGCTGGGTGTGGTGGCTCACGCCTGTCATCCCAGCATTTGGGAGGCAGAGGCAGGAGGATTGCTGAGTTCCAGGCTTGCCTGGGCTACATAGTGAGCTCAGGGCCAGCCTGAACTACAAAGTGAGACCCTGTCTCAAAAAAAGAGAAAAGTTTACGCTCATTTTGTGATACACTAAAGTGTACATAGCCATTAAATGAATCAATCCAGTTTGTGAAGACTAAGAGAAAACCTGAGACTGGATAGTTTTTACAAAACAGAAATTTATTTATTAAAGTTAAGGAAGCTGTAAAATCCAGGATTGAAGAACCATATATGTCTAGTGAAAACTTTCTTCTTTCTTTGTGACATGGAAAGAAGCATCTTTTAGGTTGGAGACAGAGAAAGAAAGGGGGCTTCATGCATCCTTTCAGTGGAAACCTCTTCTGATAATAAGAGCATTAATCACCTCTTTTTTTGTTGTTTTTGAGACAGAGTATCACTTTATAGTTCAGATTGGCCCTCACTATGTAGCCCAGGCAAGCCTTGAATTCAGCAATCCTCCTGTCTCTGCCTTCCTAGTACTGGGATTACAGGTGTGATCTACCACACTGGCCACCTCTTAATAGTCTCACTCTTCAACACTGTTTTATTAAGATTAAGTTTTGAACGTGAAAATTGGTGATATGATCTAGCATAATTTCACCAGGAATCTTTTCAAGTAGTACTATAATTGGTGTTCAATATGTGCAGTTGTATGTTCATAAGAAGAGCTCACCATGGACAGATCTGTGGGAAAGTCATGATGGTATCTCCATGTTTCACAATTCATTCCTGATTGTTGTGGTATGAGTATGTCTCTTCCAAAGGTCTGGATATTAAAGGCTTAAATTTTGGAGTTGTACTGGGAGATGGTAGAACATTTAGGAGACAAAATATAGAGGAAAGAAATAAGCATAATGGAACAGTGTGCTGAAGCAAAAAAATGATCTTAGCCTAATAGTATGATCACGTATGTGGAGGATATTGGTTTGCTGAGTTGGGTCTAGATAAGTAGGGCCTTATCCTCCTTCCTCATTCTGTGTTTTCTGGTTCCTATGAGATGAGCAATTTCTACACTTGATCTTAGCCAAAAGGCCGAGAAGCGATGATAAACAGTTTCTTTTGCAATGGTTTAGGCATGATGTAGAACTCCTTTTACACAGCCACAAGAGCTGTCTACAGATTGGGAGTAGGATTTCTAAAAAATGTAAGTCAAATAAACATATTTTTTACTTTAAAGTGCTTATTTCAGGTAATTTGTCATAAGGAATAATGGAAAGCTGATTAATGCTATTTCATTGGCATCTTTTTTGAATATGCTAGTTGCTGAATACAGGTGGTGAGCTAGACAGATATCGTTTGAAAGAAAAAATCTATTATTTAATTAAATATTATGTGCACATTTTAATATAAATCAAAGCCCATTTATACTACTCTCATAATTTTTATTGGTTTTTAATATGTTCAATTATTGTAAATGAAGATGGCCTATGGCCATCAGGCTTGGCATATTTCTATTCCCAGTCTTCTCTTTTTTATATCCAATGGAAATCAGAAAAATATCACTTCTCAGTTTTTCATCTTTCTTCTAATTAAAGTCACTATTGGATATAGTTTACATATGTAAGTAGAATATTCTGAGATAAACTTAGGTAGTACCTCTTCCCTATTTTATCTTTGATATTAATAATTCTTTTGGTACTTTGCTTACCATTTTGTGAAACTGAAGGTGGTAAATATGAAAGAAAGGTCTAGAAAATTAGGATTCCAGTTTCAGTAGTCAGTTCTTTCTACTGTGTGGGGTAATATGGTAGTCACTGACCACATGTGGCTAATGAGAATTTGAAGTGTGGCTAGTCTGAATTGAAGGATGATGTAAGTATACAATATACACAAAATACACAGGTTTAGTCTGAAAAAAAGTTATGTCTTCAATATTTTTGACATTAATTACATATTGAAAGTGTTAGTCAAGATTAAATGTATTATTCATTTTACTTGTTTCCTTTTACCTTTTTTTTTTACTTTTTTTCTGTGAAAAAATGTGCTTATGCCAATAAAATTTGGGTTGACAGTTACTTATGGAGGAAAGTTTACTTTATTGGTATCAATTGTTATTTCTCAATTACAAACCGCAGTATAGACTTTGCTAGTTTGTGCTTATCCATGTACAATCTGCTGGCTGTTATTACTTTTAAACAAATCTTCTAGGTGTTAAAAAATAAGACAGATCTATCTATATGTCCAGACCTAACTCCAATTGTATTAATTTATATAAATTATTTAATGTTCCTGGGCCTTGGCTTTCCTGTTTTTAAAACAAACAGTGTAACATCTGTCTTGTAAAATTATGTTAGAATTAAGTGATATAATTCACTGGAAAGGGTAATTTGTTGCCTGTCTGGTACATATACATGGAGATCATCCCTTAAATTATGTGTTTGTCAGTTTTACATTGCTATAGCAAATTTCCCGATATAAATCAGTTAGTAAAAAGATTTTTTTTTCTTTTCTGGCTCACAGTTTCAGAGGTTTTAGAATGTAATTCATTGTCCCTGGCACTTAATGCTGGGATGAGGCAGAACAGCACAGTAGGAAAATATGTCATGGAACAAACCATTGATCTCATAGGAAGGAATAAAATGAGTGACAAAATGGTGAGGTCCCACCAATACCTTAAAGGCCTTTTTCTCAGTGACTGGAAGACTTCCCACTAGGAGCCACCTCCTCATATCTTCTCCAACAGAGAGAATAGCTAAGCTGAGGACTAAGTCAGTTGGGTACTGTAACATGGGCCTGTAGGAAACAGTTTGGATCCAACTAGGACTGTCTTGTAGCACTTATTATAAGAAGTATAAATCAGCCAGTGGACTGAAGGGAGCGGCACGCACAGACCTGGCTGCTGCAGCCAGCCGCCCGTTTCCGGCGGATTGAAGGGAGCAGCACGCAAGGATCCGGCTGCTACAGCCCGCCGCCCGTTTGTGGTGGACTGAAGGCTGCCCACCGGCCCACTGTATCCTGGAGCTGTACATTGAGGAGTCAGGTACAGACCCTGGGCGCCAGCCGCACCATGGAGGGCTGAGGGCTTCTGCCCAGCCCCAACACTACCCCGGAGCTGCGTTGTGAGGACCCAGGCCCTAGAGGAGCTGGAGCCATCTCCTGCATCCCTCCACAGGAGGCGTGCTCCTGGAGCCGCACTGAGACACCAGAAATGAGAACTCTTAAGGGTCATTACAGATTCAAGGAGGACACCCCCAGGAAAGTGTTACATCCAAAGGGCCCCAGATAATAGAAAGAGACCTGCAACAAACATTGCCCTGTCATCAAAGAAGAGCATTAATAACAATGAAAGAGTAGAAATGAGAAAATACACAAAAAACCAGACACAAAGATCACCACCACAGGGAAATTCAGAGAAAAGGGAAATAGGGCAAACTGAAATTCAAACACCAGGACTCTTGGAGATGGTAACTAAAGCAGATCTAGTAAAATGGAAATCACAACTCATCTCCGAGATCAAAACAGGGATACTGTCCACAGTGAAAGACATCATTAAAGAAGAGGTCAGTGAGATGATAGAATCCAAGATAGCAGAAGCAATGGAACCTTTTAAACAGCTTCAAGAAGAGCTCCAGGGAATGATGAAGGAGAATGAAAGCTTGCGCAGTAGGATGAATGAAGCAGAGAATGGAATCTCAGACCTAGAGGACAGCATAGCAGCCAACGAGCAGGAAAGGTATAATCTATGGAAAAGAGTAAGGGACCATGAGAAATCAATTCAACAGCTTCTAGATGACTCAAAGAAAAATAACATAAGATTGATTGGAGTCACTGAGGAAGCAGGAGACAGTGTAAAAGACATAAAAAAGCTACTGTCAGAGATAGAAACACAAAACTTCACAGGAAAAGATATAGACATACAGATAAATGAGGCCTATTGTACTCTAAAACACCGTGACATAAAAATAGCTACACCTAGACACATAGTTATCAAGGTTCCAGATGTACAACAAAAGAATGAAATACTGAAAGCAGTGAGAGAAAGGAAGAAAATCACCTACAAAGGGAAGCCCATTAGGATCACAGCAGACTTTTCAACACAAACACTCAATGCAAGGAGAGCGTGGAGGGAAGTATTTCAAGCATTACAGGAAAACAACCTCCAACCTAGACTGTTGTATCCTGCAAAACTATCTTTCAGAATAGACGGGGAAATAAGATACTTCCATGATAAAGAACACCTGAAAAACTTCACAAACATGAAACCTGCACTCCAAAACATCCTAAAGAACATCTTGGAAAAAAACACAGAAAATTCCATACCCATGAGACCCAGGAGAGTGAATTCATTGGGGCAAACAAGAAACTAAATAGAAAAGGGGAAAAGCAAAGAAGAAAAGAACCGAGAACGGGGAAACATGGCAGCTCTGAATATGTCCATATCAGTCATAACCATTAATGTCAATGGCCTCAATGGGCCAATTAAAAGACACAGACTAGCAGATTGGATCAAGAAGCAAGATCCTGCAATCTGCTGCATATAGGAAACACACCTAATTCAGAAGGAAACCCATAGACTGAAAATAAAAGGTTGGAAAACAATCCTCCATGCCACAGGAAACTGCAAAAAAGCAGGAGTGGCTATCTTGTTTGAAGATAAAATAGATTTTAAACCCAAACTGATTAAAAGAGATAAAGAAGGTCACTATATTCTTGTACAAGGAACTATCCAAGAGAAAGAAATAACAATCATAAATATTTATGCACCAAACTCTAACACACCCAACTATATAAAACAAACATTACTGGCCATGAAAAGCCAGTTATCCATGAATACAGTAGGAGTAGGGGATTTTAATACTCCACTGTCACAAATCGACAGATCACCTGGACAAAGAATCAATAAGGAAATACTTGAGATAAATCAAACTTTGGAGCAAATAGACTTATTAGATGCCTACAGAATTTTTCACCCTTCAAAGAGAGAATATACCTTCTTCTCAGCTGCTCAGGGATCATTCTCCAAAATAAATCACATTCTAGTCCATAGAACAAGCTTAAATAGATGCAAAGGAATCAAAGTTATCCCCTGCATATTATCAGACCATAGTGCCTTGAAACTGGAGCTGAATAGCAGAAGTAATTCCAAGATCCTCACAAACACATGGAAATTGAACAACTCTCTGTTAACCAACCAATGGGTCACAAAAG
>PVIC010042662.1:0-15862 GCA_004025085.1 Thryonomys swinderianus
TTAAGAAGACACCAGGAGAAGAGGTTTACAGGAACATATACATGTACCTAGAAGACTCTAACCATTGTCCTAAACCAGGGGTCACCTGCTCTGCCAGTAAGGAAGAGCCCCATAGGACCGAGATCACCACAGAGGCAAGCCTTCCCTGGGAAAGAACCATCCATCATGCATAAAGGTTTCAGAGTTATGACACCTGGGCTGAGGTAATAATTACCCAGACCCCACCCCGCAAGTCCTAAAAGCTTATCTCCCACATTTGTGGGTAGACCAGTCTGAGCCCCTATATTAGAGTGTGCCTTGCCCAACCACTTACAATGGAGTTCTTTGCTGTCTTCCCTCTCATCTGACAATTAAAGCATTTTTCACTGTTAAAATAAAGAAGCAAGTACTTGGTTAAATGCCATGAAAAAAGAACGCTGCCATGAATTAAGAGAAAATAAATGTAGAACACACATGAATCATAGGTTAAAAAAAATTATTTTCTGTTTTAATGTTTATATTTATGCATATAAATAGCTATATGTGAAAACTGTATCCAACAGTTCTTAATTTTAAAAGGTTAAAATTTCTGTTCATTGTGTAGACAAAGGCTGTTGATTTTTTTTTTTTTTCTTTTTGAGACAGTGTCTCACGTTGTAATTCAGGCTGGCCCTGAGCTCACTATGTAGCCCAGGCAAGCTGCTGCGAACTCAGCAATCCTCCTGTCTCTGCCTCCCGAGTGCTGGGATTACAGGCGTGAGCCACCACGTCCGGCATTGTGGTATGCGGTGTTGATTGTTGGTGGGCGTGTCTCCACGCCCAGCATTATATGTGGTTACCGGGGATTGAACTCAGGTCCTTGCGCTTGTGAGGCAGGCGCCGGAACCACTGAGCTAACCCTCTGGCCCAAAGGCTGTTGATTTTTGAGCATTGACCTTGTATTCAGCTACACTACTAAGTTTGGTAATTAAGTGTAGCAGTCTTTTGGTTGAGTTTTTAGGATCCTCTATAATAAAATAGAGAATCATATCATTGGCAAATAATGACAGTTTAACTTCTTCCTTACCTATCTTTATTCCTTTTATTTCTTTGTCTTGCCTAATTGCTGTGGCTAATGTTTCAGGCACTGTGTTGAATAAGACTGGTGAAAGCAGACATCCTTGTCTCATTCCTGATCTTAATGTAAAAGGTTTCAGTTTTTGCCCATTAAGTATGATGCTGGCTGTTGGTTTCTCATAAATAGCTTGTATTAGATTGAGATAAAGTCCATCTATTCCAATTCTCTGTAGGGCTTTGATCATGAATGGCTGTTGGATTTTGTCAAATGCTTTTTCTGCATCTATTGAGATGATCATGTGGTTTTTGTCCTTGAGTCTGTTAATATAGTGTATTACATTTATTGATTTACATATGTTGAACCAACCTTGCATCCCTGGGATAAAGCCTACTTGATCAGGGTGCATGATTTTCTTGAAAACTCTCCGTATTCTGTTTGCCAGTATTTTATTGAGGATTTTTGCATCAGTGTTCATTAGAGAGATTGGCCTCTAGTTTTCTTTTTGGTTGGGTCTTTCTCTGCCTTTGGAATCAAGGTGATGGTTGCTTCAAGGAATGATTTGGGGAGTACTGCTTCTCTTTCTATTTTATTAAAGTTTGAGAAGTAGTACTTCACAGAGGTAGAGAAAATAATTCAAAAATTCATCTGGAACCACAGGAGACCTAGAATAGTAAAAGCAATTCTAAGCAACCAGGACATGGCAGGAGGTATTGCAATCCCCAACTTAATACTGTATTATAAAGCCACTGTAATAAAAGCTGCATGGTAATGGCAAAGTAACAGACACGAAAACCAGTGGAATAGATTAGAAGATCCAGAAACAACTCCAGATACACTAAGCCACCTCACCTTTGACAAAAGAGCCAAATATTCTCAGTGGAGGAAAGACAACCTCTTTAACAAATGGTGCTGGAAAATTTGGGCCTTATCCTGCTAAAAACTAAAGCTAAACCTATCTCTCACCATGCACTAAACTAAAATCACAATGGATTCAAGACTTAAACATTAAAACAGAAACTATAAACCTGCTAGAAGACAGGTAAGGTAAAACTCTTGGAGACATTGGCTTAGGCAAAGACTTTATGAATAAAACCTCTATAGCACAGGAACTAGCAGAAAGAATCAACAAATGGGATCTCATCCTACTAAAAAGCTTCTGCACAGCAGAAGAAACCACTGGCACTGCTAAAAGACAAGCAACAACATGGGAAAAAAATCTTTACTAGCTGTCTGTTAGACAAAGGGCTACTATCTACAATATATAAAGAACTCAAATCTGTCCCCCAAGTTTAACGACCCAGTTCAAAAATGGGCATCTGAAATGAACAGACACTTCTCAGAGGCAGAAGTCAAAGCAGCCAAGAAGCATATAAAGAAACATTCAACATCACTGGTCATTCAAGAGATGCAAATGAAAACAACATTGAGATTTCATCTCACTCCACAAAGAATGGTTGCTATTGTGAAATCAACCAACAATAAATGCTTATGAGGTTATGGAGAGAAAGGAACCCATCTCCACTGTTGGTAGAATTGTAGACTTGCACAACCATTGTGAAGATCAGTGTGGAGATTCCTCAGAATATTAGGACTAGGGGTCCCATTTGACCCTGCTATTCCCCTGCTAGGAATATACTCAAAGGAATTTTAAAAATCACATTGGAAAGACATATGTACACCCTTGTTCATAGCACTCAGTTCATGATAGCCCTATCTTGGAAACAACCCAAATGCCCACCAACTAGAGACTGGACAAAGAAGATGTGGGTTTTTAATAAAATGGAATATTACTCTGCCATAAAGAATGACAGGTTTCATTCATAAATGTGCAAATGGATACACCTGGAGGACACCCTAATAAGTGAAATAAAAAGATCACAGATATGCAAATACTGTATCTTCCCTTTGGTATGAGAACTTGTAGATTTAAATGAGTTCTAGAATGTATGATAATTTTTTAAAAATAGGAAATATCCAAAGGGAATTTGGTGTGGGAATGTAGTGAAGGGAAAGAATTAATATTATTCAGAAAGGAAATGAAAGAGCATGTATAAAGGGATGGAGGGTTGTGGGTGGGTAGGGACGTGGGTAAAAATGAGAATTAACTTTTGTCATATACTGGTACAAATTCCCCAATGTTGTGTGTGATTGTGAGCTGTATATAAAATGTACCAATGAAGAATTTAAAAAAGACACAGAACTTTTTTTCCCAATTTTTAAATTAAAAAAAATTCTGTTCTTAGTTTTCAACATGAGGTTTTATACAGTAGGAGTCGCTTTCCTTATTGCTGGAACAAAATAGCAAAGACACACAGTTCAGAGAAGGAAAGGTCTATTTTGCCTCTCACTCAGTAGCAGTTTCAGTCTGTGATTGGCTGGCTACCAGGCAGGGCAGCTAGACAGAGAAAATCCTGCTCATCTTATGGCAAGTGGGAAGCAGAGATCATGAAGAGAGGAGCTGGGGAAGCCGATGCAACTTCCAGACCATACCAGCAGAGCTCAGTCTTTTCTCCTCCAGCTGAACCCCATCTCCCAACAACAAAACGGCTACACCACTCCCATAATCCAGTCGCCTCTGAAAAGCATCAGGTTCTAGGGGTCATTTTTTATCCAAACAACAGAATGGAAGAGGCCATTGGCTGTAAATTCTGCCTGCCTTGATAAAAGCACAGGTAAAGCACTATCCCTTTATGCAAAACACCTCTGTGTGTTCCAATTCTTGCTCCTTAGAAGAGTCAGATGACAGTTTCTGCACTGCTGTGACTACATCCCTGGTCTGTAGGACAGAGTAGAAGGAAAGCCAGACCAAGGCGGTATGTGTGAATTAATAAGTGAACTAGCTATACTGTTTCAGAGAAATCAGGGAAGTTAAACCATGTATGCCACAATTTTTATTTCTTCCTTATAGAACTTACATACCCTCCCCTCCCCATATATGTATATATAATCATTTTTGGATGATAGGAAGGTTGTAAGTATTATATGGGAAAGCTGTATAAGCTTAAAAACGGGACCTATCATTTAAGTAACTGTCACTTTTGATTTTAATGAAGGAAGCAATAAAAAATAGGAGAATGGAGGAAAATAAAGACTTGTAACTGAGAACACAGTGAAAACCAGGAAAGAAGAAAGATCTCATTTCAGCCTTCCAGGTCCTGCAAGCGCAAACAATAAACTGCTGCTTTTGTAGAAAGAAATGTGAGATGGTGAGAGGTGATGTAAAGAGAATATACAGCATGATTTTGTCCTGTGAAATTAATTGTGGCAGAATCACTAGTGATAGCTAACTCTAGAGTACATAGTATGACACGAAAGAATGTTCTCTGGTAGAGGACATAGAGGTTACATTGTAATTTTTCGGTATACTCCCAAGTACATGCTCTAAGCAGACATTTAGACTAAGCCAATCAAAAGGAAATCCAGAATGAAGAGAAAGCCTGCCTTTCCTCAGCCCAGCATCTAAAAGAATGTAATGGAACAGCGATGAGTCATGCTTCTACTTTCAGACCTGCCTGCAATTTCACATAAGTGTTCTTTTTACATCTGTATCAATGGTGTTATTAATTTTAAAACTGTTATAGTATTTAAGCCTTGAATGAGGAGGAATCACACAGTTTGAGCTTATGAGAAAGCTCTTTGAAGGTTTAAAAATTAGGAAAAAAGGGCAAAATATGGTGATCATGGCACAGAATTTTAGATTTACAACTATTTTCTCAAGCATTTCATTCAGCAAGAAGCCCTTACTGAGGAAAGAGAGTCAAACCCCAGGACATTTTCTCAGCGGCCAAATTGGAGCTTAGATACCACATTTAGAACTCAAGTCTTCTACCCTAATTGCCATGGCAAGGATGCTACAATGTTTAATATTCACTTGTGCTCTAAATTTAATTTTTCCCCTGTTGTGTAATTTTCCAGGAAGAATTAGGTTGATTGTCCCTTCTTCCTGAACACTGATGTTTTTTTCCCTCTTAGGACTGGGATTCAACCCAGGACTATATGCACGGTGCCACTCCTCACTGCCCCAAACTGCAGGCAAGTCTGAAAGTAGAAGTATGGCTCGTTCCTGTTTGTTTCAATTTTTTTAATTTTTATTTTCATTTGTACATTGTATATACACATAGTGATCACACTCAATATTGGGAATTTGTACCAGTATATGACACAATTTGTTTCAAATTTTTGAGACAAGATCTCACTAAGGAGCCAGATCGCACAGCCTAGGCTTAAACTCGTGTCTCTTTTGCCCCAGTCTCCCAGAGTGGTGGGGTTAGAGGCATGCACCACCAAACTTGAACTTTACTTTTAAGTTAGATTTCTGGTTGGGAGGACTGGAGGGTTCAGTAGAAAATGGTATTCTTAGAAATTTAGTTGCAACCTTATTATCTTTCCATAATCTTTGGGAGCCAGGGGACTAAGTGAGTTAGACCAGTTCTCTCCGGCTGTGACTTGAATGATTTGTTAAGTACCTAGCTGCGGTTACACAGGTGTTTGCCGAAGACATGTGATTTCTAACAAGAAGACTGTAGCCCCATGGTGACATGTGGAGGTTCTTTGTAAAGAGAAATGAAGTAACAGAACAAAACTTATAATACAGTATGGCAGGAAGATTGTGTGCTTTGAAAACCTCAGTTACTCTTCTGGTGTTGGACTTTCCTATGCAGCTGTACTTTACTCTGGTACTTCACATGGATGGGTTGTTCCCATCAGGCTGTTTATGCTGTTTTTTGTGGATAGGATGCATCTTTGAAACATCATTACATTAACGATAAGTAATACTGATTAGAGAGGTAAATACTTAGAATTGCTTAGTGAAAGTTGCAGTGCATTTTTGATAAAAGTCAGGAGGACAGCAATAGATAAGAGTTAGATATTAAACATCTCAAGAAGCTAGAAGAAAGGTTATTAATAAGTCTGAGTCATTTATACTCAAATGGATGTGCCTTGAAGACATACTCATAAGTGAAATAAATAGATGACAGATCTGTAAATATCATATCTTTTCTCTGGTATGAGAAACTGAAGATGTAAATGAGCTCTATAATATATGGTAGATATTGTGAAATAGAAAATATTCAAAGGGAAATGGTGTATAGGGGTAACAAGGGGAAAAACTATGATTGTAATTACAAAAGGGAAGCAAAGCTTATGTATATAAGGGGCAGGGGTTGTAGGGTGGGTGGGAGAACAGGAAAAAAATGAGAATTAAAATTACATCATTTACTGGTACAAATTCTCAATATTATGTATGATCATGATGTGTGTGTGTATAAAATGTACCAATAAAGATTCAAATTTTTTTTAAAAAGGATAGAATGTTTTCACCTTGCTCAAACTGACGAAATAGTTGTGTTTTATCTGATTTAAACATCACACAATGCACATAAACTACATCACATACTATCCCATTATTACAGATAATTTTTGTTTTATGTATCAGTTAAAATTCAACTTTAAAAATAAATTGATTTGATTGTAGTACAGAGTAAGAACTACGAGTCTAGTTTCATTCTTCTCCATGCAGACAACTAGTTGTCCCAGCACCATTTGTTGGATAGATTGTCTTTTCTCCAGGGATGTTTTTGGCCCCTTTGTTAAAAAATGTGGTGGCTGAAAGCACACACACACTTCTGTGTCTCTTATGCCATTAGTCCACATGTCTATGTTTTGTGTCGCCTTCATTCTGTTCTTGTTACTACAGCTTTGTAATATAACTTGAAATTAGGAATTGTGATGTCTCCTGCTTTGGCGTTTTTCACTCCAGATTGTTTCGGGCATTCTGAGTCTTTTCTGGTTTCATATACATTTTGGAAAATAGTTTTTTCTAGTTCTCTGAACAGTGTTGTTGGTTCAAGTGCAACAGGGGATGTCTCCATCTTCTGATGTCCTCCTCAATCTCTTCAGAATTCTGCAGTTTTTCTTTCGAGGCTTTCACCTCCTTGATTAGGTTGATTCCTCAGTATTTAATTTTTTTGGAGGCAATCACGAACATAATTGCTCTCCTGATTTGTTTCTCCTTGGATTCATTATTGGTATACAACAATGCTATTGATTTTTGTGTATTGATTTTGTATCCTGCCAGTTTGCTGAGTTTATCAGTTTTAGAGTCTTCTAGTGGAGTTTTGGGTCTTCTGTGTAAAGGATCATATTACCTTCAAATAGAAGTAATTGTACTTTTACCATTCCTATTCTTATCTTTTTTCTTTCTTTCTTTCCTGACTGCATGGCTAAAGTTTCAAGTACTCTTTTGAACAGGAGTCATCTGCTTCCTGATTTTAGAAAGAAGGCTTTCAATTTTTGCTTCACTTAGCAAGATGTTGGACATAGGTTTGCTTGCCATATATATTTTTTTTGAATAACTACAATATAAGGTCCTTCTGCCCCTGCTTTCTCAGAAAGTCAGATATCACATGGTTTCTCTTACATGAGAAACCCAATAATATAAATAAATTTTAAAATTCCCCAATGTTGTGTGTGATTGTGAGCTATATATAAAATGTACCAATAAAGAATTCAATTTTAAAAAAATAGAAGCCAGACATTTTGGAAAAGGGAAAGGAAAATTGGGGCAGGGAGAAGACAGGAAATAAACATAATGGTCCTCTCACATGAATGCAAATATCATGTACTGCAAACACACACTAATAAAATATGAAGAAATAAAGTCAGGATGGATGGTGGACTTTAATAATTCTTACTTGGGAATAAATATTTAAGTATAAAATAATGTTTGAGCTTCTGAAACCATTTTTTCTTGATTTTTCAATGTGTTTTTGTTACTTTAATCTGCTTAGGGATTAGAGCAGATAGTCAATAAATGTTTACTGAGTGAAAAAAAAACAAACAAGAAAATTTGTAATTCAGAAGGATTTAGAATGTTGACCTGATGTAAGTTGTCTCTCAGTGCTTGATTTTATGTTGAGCAAATAGTGGTCAAATTGAAGAAAGTGAAGTCCAGGTCTCTTCTCTTCATAATTATCTCCATAATGTAGATGTATAATAAGTAAAATGTGTATATATGGGGCCGGAGATTTAGCTCAGTGGTTCTGGCACCAGCCTTGCAAGCGCTAGGTCCTGAGTTTGATCTCCTGGTAACCACATACCAGGAGCATGGGCATGGTGACTCACACCCACCAGCAATCAATACCACATACCACAGTGCCAGGCATGGTGGCTCACGCCTGTAATCCCAGCACTCGGGAGGCAGAGACAGGAGGATTGCTGAGTTCCAAGTTTGCCTGGGCTACATAGTGAGCTCAGGGCCAGTCTGAACTACAAAGCGAGACCCTGTCTCAAAAAAAAAAAAAAAGGTGTATATATGTACTGTCTACCCTGAAATTTCTTTTTTAAGAGGGGAGTACTGAGGATTGAACTCAGGGCCTTCACAATGAGCTACAACTTCCAACCTTTTTAATTTGTTTGTTTGTTTGTTTGTTTGTTTGAGACAGAGTCTCACTAAATCACTGAATTAGCCAAGCTGGGCTTCAACTTGCCATCTTCCTGCCTCAGCCTCCCAAGCACTGGGATTACAGACATGTGCCACCACATCCCAGTTCTAGCCCTAAAGTTTTTTTTCTTTTAAACTTTAAAGATTTCTTTCTCACAATAAAATTTGGAGCAGTAATTTCATTGTTTATATTTTATTATGGATCCTTACTTTAAAGATATGGTATAAATGTTAAAGATGCATATGTCAGGAAACCAAAGGTTTCTCATTGACACCCAGAGCTGTATTAAAATAGAATCAGTGATAATTTTCATCTGTAGTTCTGTCTCCCGTTGAGAATTTTAAAGTGTTTTAAAATTCATGGGAATCATCAGCACTCAGGAGAATCACATCTTTGGCAATGAAAAATACATTGAGAGATTTTAAAGCCTGCGCAAACTGCCACTGAAGCTTATTATTTATGAACTCTTGGCTCTTTAAAATTGAGAACAAAGCAATTAACTACAATTTCACCCCTTCAGTAAGACTAAGAACACAGTTTGCCAGCTATTGTAAATTTCAAAGTATATTCTTCACTTAAATTTATAGTTCCATTGTGTGGAAATTTTTCCTTATTCAAAAACAGGTTGGAAAATGAGTCTTTTTTCTTTTCTCACTGAAAACAGGCAAGGCGCGCCAATTTTGCTCTTAAAACAATGAGCTTAATAAGCCTCATTGTCAAAGGATTTGCAAGTCCACTACCTGAGTACATACTGCACAAGCAGATGACAGGAAGTGGGATGCTGCGCAGCTGATCGGTTAGTCATGGAGTGTGGCGGTCAGGATTTTGCAAAGGTGCAACTTGGAGGCTCACATGGACACTTCCCTGTGCCCAGGACTTCACACAGACTCTTAATCCTCCCAGTGACCCCATGCTACCTGTTAACCTAAGCGCTCTTCAATCAGCTGACAATAGAGAGTAAATAGCTCCAGGTCACACCTGTGGGAAGACTTGGATTTGAACGGAAGTAAGTAGTGTGACGAGAATTTAGGCACTTTCCTTCCTCTCCACTATACTCTGCTCAAATTCGAGTAAGAATCAGGGAGTGTCACAGGCTAGATAACATCAGTGACTTCATGCTAACTTACTGGAAGTCAACACCTTTTCTACCAAAATGGTAATATGATGTTCTCTGACTTTCACACTTGCAATCTGTTTAAAGAGGGATTAGAATTTGACCTATTTTCTTTGATTACTAGATCTCAATATTGTCATCCTCTTCTTCCTATCCTATTGCCTGAGCTAGGTCCCTGTTTCTTCCTCCTAAGATACCGTATCACCACATCCTCTTTCAAGCTCTTCCTCTGTTTGAAGCAAAGCTATTTTCTTTACCTTTTGTTAATCCAAACAAAGAAAGTATCATTGTGTGACCAAACAAGGAATTCACGTAATGCTGACTTCTTGTGGTTCCTGCACAGCTGTGTTTTCACTTTCCCTCCTGTCCCAGCAGGAAGTAAGTCCAAGATATAAATAATGACCAAAACAAGAGAGATGGCAAGAAACAGAGATATTGATTTATTGGAGATTGGAAAGAGATGATGGAAAGGGAGAACAGGAAGACAGGAAAGGAGTAGAAAAGGTATGGAAAGTGATCAAGCTACAATGCATACATGTATGAATTTCCCAAAGTAAATGTAGTCATTATGTGTCACAAACATATGTATCAACAAAAAAGAGGTAACTTTTAATTAAACTATTTTCATGAAATCCTCCTCTTGCCCCAATCTCAACATAGACTATTCAAAGAACACTTACAGAGATCTGTTATAATTAGTGATCTGTGGAAGGCATTTTGATTAATGAAAATATAAACCCTAGGTGGATCTTGCCCTCAAGTAACAGATGTTTCATAGAGAGATCACAGATGTACCCATCTAAAGTGAAATTATGTCACAAGAATGAATAAATCTTTGCAGATTTTATCTAATTTGATTAGAAAATGTGTATGTAGTGCAAATTAGCATACCTGGTAGGAAAAACAGGTTCAAGAGGAGGTCTTCTATCTTCCCTTTACTCCATTTATTTCATTTTTTAAAAATTTTAAAATTTATCCCATATGCTTTTTCTCACATTCCTTTTATGGGTCACTAGTTTCCTGGCCTAGAAGAAATTTATTCTTGGTCTGTTTATCTGAAACCCACTGTAACACTACCATACTAATTGATCAAAGGTCAGCCCCTAACTTGTAAGATTCTGGAAGGTTCTGCACTTCTCCTCTGACTCCACTAACCCATGCTCTGTCAGGATGGGGCATTTGGAAGGCAGTGTGTCTTTATGATCAGATCACACTCATCAGAACTGTAATCTTGTCATCTAGACTGAGGTCCTAAAATGTGTTACTCAATGAATCTCTTTTCTTCTCGAAGCTCTGTCCTCATTTTTTCTTGTATTTTTTCAGATTTGTAGCTTTTATTTTTTTATTGATGGAAGTTTGTTATGCATAGTATTTACATTCAACCTGGGTGACTTATACATATCCACATTACATCTCAATCTTTTTACTTATCTTCTCCTTAACCCCTAACTCCCCTAACCCTTTTCCACAAAGTCTGTGTCCATGTTTCCTAAAATACCTGTCTTACTTTACTCTTTACATTATTTCTATTTTGTGTCTTGCATATTAGAGAAACCAAGTGATACTGAACTTTCTATACTGACTTATTTCACTTAATATCATGGCATCAAGATCCATTCTTTTTTGTACAATGACTCAAATTTCTCCTTCTTTATTGTTAATAATACTCCATCATGTATACATACCACCATCTTTATCCATTCATCTGTTGGTGGACAGATGAGTGGTTTCTAGTATTTTGACTATTGTGAGTGGGTCTGCGATAAACATGGTTATGCATGGATCACTGTAATCTAATGTCCTTAGTTCTTTCAGAAGGATTTTAATTTTTTGAGAAATTGCTATGTTGATTTCCATCATGGCTGTAATAATTTATATTCCTATTAGCAATGTAGAAGGGATTCTTATTCTTCTACAACTTTATCTGCATTTGTAAATTTTTTTGTTAAAAACTTATCTTTTTCTTTTTAAAACTTTTATTCTCTATCTTTGTAATGTCAAGTGCTCCAAGTGCTTAAACTATTAAATGTCAGTTTCCTCACTTCTAAGTTGGAGGTAATAGGACACAAAATATGTGATAATGAATAGGATAAAACATAACAGTATATGATAATCTCTCACACTGGATAGTAGCTACTGAATAAGCCGAGAAAGGGAAAAAAAACGAGGTGAGGGTCTGGAGAGGGACATTCAAAAGCAAATCTGTTCCTCCCTGGAGGTGCAGGCAAATATATAGACAAAATAACCAGAAAATGTGGAAAACATTCCAAGAGAGAGAAAAGGTGAGAAAGGTCTTTCTACTGAAGATAAATTTCAATTGCACTTGGATGCTTCTTAAAAGTAGCCGTATTGTGGTTACTTTGCATCTGCAGTTCTTGTTTACTCGTGTCATGACAAATCAGCTGAGCAAATGGCATGGGCTCAAAATAGCTTGAGGTTCACCTAGCGGTGTAACTCATGCTGAAGCAGATGAATCACACTTTCGGATTCTTTTAAACGCAGTCCTCCCCAGACACCCACATAACTGAGACTGAAGATAGGAAAACTGATGAACAGAGAGCCATCCCTTTCCTTCAGAACAGAGTTGGGGGGTGGGCCGACTGCACTGACACTAACTCAACGTTTTCACCATATGAGTGACTTACACCCCTGTGACTGCATCTCTACGTAGAGAAGAAAAAGAAATCCATGAAGATCATGGAGAGTAAATTGTCTCTCCTTCCCATCTCCCTTTACACTTTTTTTTACATACAAAAACAAACAGGTACTGATGTATTATGGTGTTGTCAGGGTCAGAAGAGGAAATGTCACACAGACACCCCTTCCCCATAGTACTGTAAAAATATCCAGGGGAAGATGCTCTTTAAATATAAAATTTTTATTTACCCTTGTAGCTATTTGTTTTGATGTAATTTAGGTTTATTTTGAAATAGCAACAACAAAGACGTACATAAATGGTTATCAAAGAAAGAGGTTTAAAGAGGTTCAGAGTATGAATAACAAATAATTTAGATCCCAAAGTGTATTCATTTTTTCTGTGTACCAAATTACAACAAGCTTAAAAGAACACTTGATAATACGTTATAGTTCTGGCATCAAGAGGCCAGCCATGGCCTGGTCGTCCTCTACCCAGGGTCTCCTAGAGCGCGGTAAAGGTATCAACTGCGCTGCATTCTCCTTCTCACCAGGAGGCTTGACTGGAGAATTTGCTCTCAAGCCCTATGAGTTCTACCAGAATTTAATGCCTTGCAGCTGCATGAGTGGGACCCTTGTTTTCCCCTATGTTAGCTGGAGGCCACACTCTTGTCCAAGGTTGCCCGAGGTTCTGCAAAGATTCTGAAGTTTTCTATCATTTGGCTTCTCTCAGCTCCAGTCAGGCAGGATGGAATCTTACATAATGCAATGGTTTCATCAGCAGGGCATCTCTCTGTGTCTGTTGTGTTTTCTTGGTTAGAAAAGCACTTAATGGTCCTGACTATTCCCAAGATGAGTCAAATGTGTGGAAATCGGGGAGTGGAAAGCACTGGGAATCACCCTCGGCCTGTGTACCACAATGTTTTGTGGACCACCAGGAAAAGCACATTTACATTTCTCAATATCAATATTATGGAGACTTGGACCTTGGGCAGAGCAATTCCCAATGTCATCATTGTGATTGTGCAATCATGGCTTTTGGATATTTAAGTTAGAAGCCCTTACAGCAAGAAACTTTTTAATATAATGGAAGAGAGAGTCACAACCAAACAAATCAACATTTAGCTCTATAATTTACATTTACATTTTTAGTAAAGAATTTTGTATTTGAGGGCTGGAGGGTTAGCTCAGTGGTTCCGGCGCCTGCCTCACAAGCGCAAGGTCCTGAGTTCGATCTCCGGTAACCACATATAATGCTGGGCGTGGAGACACGCCCACCAGCAATCAACACCGCATACCACAATGCCGGACGTGGTGGCTCATGCCTGTAATCCCAGCACTCGGAAGGCAGGGACAGGAGGATTGCTGAGTTCGTGGTGGCTTGCCTGGGCACCATAGTGAGCTCAGGGCCAGCCTGAATTACAAAGCAAGACCCTGTCTCCAAAAAAGCAAAAAAAAAAAAAGAATTTTGTATTTGAGTCAACACCTTTATGAGCCAGGTTTTTTGTTTGTTTGTTTCCTTCAGTGGAATAAAATAGAAATTTTATGCAATAAACAAGAATGATTCTGTGTGGAATGGAGCCACATGGTGAAAACTAAACCTTATCCCATGCCAATATCCATATTTGAAGATCAGGGACTTACTAAAAAGTTAATAAGCAAGTGGTGCATTAAATAATTGAAAATTAAGATTTTTATTAACTTTTAAATGTTTAAAGTTAATTTGGGTTCAGTATAGAGAGGAGCTATATTTTTACTGAAATAAAAATTGTCCCTGGTAAATAGCATACAAAGTTAGTGAAAAATCCATTTTAAGCCTTCATTGGGGATATTTTCAATGGCAGGCATTATTCTATGTGCTGGTGATTGTGTTAGCTATATTTTGATGCCTTAAAAATTACCCCAATTTAGCATCCTAAAATTTCAACAATTAACACATTTTCCAAAGATCAGAAATGCAAAGCAGTTTAGCTAGATCCTTCTGGCTCAGTTTTGTCAATGAAGATGACACAACCATGATGGCTGGGAGTGTCGTCACTGAAAATTTGTTTGAGTCTTTAGAATTTGCTTTCAAGTCCTACATCGATGCAGCAGAGGGCTGTCTCCTAGGTAAGTGGTCCGACCAAGACAGAAGTTGCAATGTTCTTTAACTTATTTATGAAGTGAAATACCATTTGTTACAGTTTATGTTTAACTCCTCCCCCCACCAAGCTTCATGCAGGTGAGTTGGAACTTTCTGTTGCTGGCGGTAAGTGCCTGTGATTACTAAACCACTGTCTATGAGTCATTAGTTTGGTGCAGCTCTAATCCCCATAGTCAGAATAAGATAAAAGGGACAGAAAGATGTTCTGAAACTCTCATCTTTTGACATTGCTGCACTGTGGGCCCCATGAACTGGCTCCTTTTACATTTGGTGCCTTGTTTCTCCTCTGAGATGTTTGCCATCTCAGGCTCGGAGCTAGCGGATTTGGACTGAAACCTCTATGGACTATGAGCCAAATAAACCCCCTCTCCTCTAATTTTGGGTGTTGGGTATTTTGTTTCAGCAATGAGAGAAAAGTAACTAACTCAGTGTCCTTTTTCTGTATCACAGTGGTCCCAGAATCTAACCTTGGCATAATGGGGCAGTAACAAGGTATAGAACACTGACAAACTGGCTATCATAGAGCAGATATATGAGCCATATCAGAATAAATATTTTATTCCATTAGGTGGATTACTCCCTCCCTCCCTCCCTTCCTTCCTAACCCATGGTGTCGAGGACTGAACCCCAAGTCTTATAGGACTGGGACCCTACCATGAGTGACACCTCTGGTTCTAGGTGGGTATGCTTCCAATGATAGCCCACAGTCTTGATGCTGAGAAGGAGGAGTACAGAGCGCTAACCAGCTGGGTAACACCAACTTATACTGAAGCCAACTGTCAGTTTGTAGCAGCCCTTCCAGTGCTGGTCACCCACGGTAGGCGTGTGTCTCCTTGGTCCCCATCATCCCTCACCTAGAGCTTTTGTAGCCTCCACAATGCTGCCTGTTCTTCAACTCTCCACTCAGATGCTGCTGCAATCTTTACAAATGTGTTTATTCTTCCAGCTCAACCAAATGTTACTATCCTTATGAATTCTGTCCTGGAATTTTTTTAACTTATCTTAGTCTACCTAGAACATTTTCTTTCCCATACTGTACTTATCCATCTATTTATTCGTCTTCTTGCTCTTTATTTTGATTAAGTTAAGGAGACAACAACTCCTTAGCATATATACTGCCTAGTAAATATTACAGCAATTGTAGAAAAACAGTGTATTACTGTAGGAAGAGGGTACTGTATGCCACATAGAGTACGTGTTGGAAGGGCTCAAAGGCAAGCAAAAGCCCGTGGGATGGAAAACACAAAGGGTAACTGGCACTGGAAAAAGTACATGTTAAGATTAAAAGCAGGATCGATCCATTTAGGTGCAAATGGAGACACCTGGAGGATATACTAATAAGTGAAATCAATAGATCACAGATAGACAATATCCGGATCTTCTCTTTGGCATGAACACCTGTAGATGCAAATGAGTTCTAGAAAGTAGGACAGCTTTTATAGAGTGGAATATTTCTATAGGAAACTTGGTGTGGGAATGTGATGAGGGGA
>PVIC010042663.1:0-15702 GCA_004025085.1 Thryonomys swinderianus
AACTAGCCACAATAAAGAGTTGCAAATTAAATTTTGGCTCTGCTCTACATATTTATTTACTTGTCCCAGTACTCTTAAAGCAAAAGCTGTTAACCTGTAAGACAATCAAACGAATACTTCAGATACTGAGTTTCTTTTGAGTTTCACATGGAGGGTATTTTAATTCACACAATTTTATCCTTTAAAAAACAAAACTTTGAACCATACAATTCTATAGTAAATTGACAGCATGTAAGTACAAACTGATCCCTGGTGACAAAATAATTGCTTTAAAATTTAAACATTTAAAATAACAAATCATTTTGAGTGAAGGCACTGACCTGTGAATGCAAGACACGAAAGGATAAAATCATAAAATTCTAGGTGGGAACCTTTGTACAATGGTGGCAACAGATTCCTTCTCGCCTTTCCCAACACTCCAGGAGTGTTCATCTTATTCCTTTCCCCTGAGCTCTGCCACTGACGCAATACCTGCTGCCTCTCCACGAGAAGACTTGGAATACTTCGACAAAGGGCATTTCCAGTCTCTCCTAACGTCTGTCACAGAGGATCAGAGGAGGTGGAGCTCACGCTCTGCCCCTCAAATGCCTCTTTCCTCTCTTGCTCCCCCAAACCCTCACGCTGAATATCTCAGAGGCTGAAGACCCAAACTGTTTGGCTCCCCCATGCCTTACCCTTACTTTAAAAGTTTGTTTCATTTTTGCTTCCATTTACTGTCTAAAAATATATTTTAAGTATTTTTTGGAAGGAGGGAAATCTTCAAACAATTCAAAAATTCAGAAGCATAAAGGGTATAAAATCATAAATCTTCCTCCCACTTATGTCCCCCTGCACTTCTCAATAAGCAGGTAGCAGTGTTTTCAGGGTTTCCTTCCAAAGAGTGGACATAGGCACACAAGCCTCCTGTCTACCTTTCCATCCCGGCTATCAAGATAATGTCTATTTTGTTCTGTACTTGGATTTTTTTCTTATAGGTCTATATTAACATATATCCATATAATGTGATATAATATATATAATCATTTACAAATGATTTCACATATTAAATTACAGTATTTTGGTGCAGATGCACAAATCTAGCTATTTACCTACCCGTGGATCTCTAGTAATTCTAAAAACTTATAGTAGAAAAGAATTTTTAAAATCAGTTTGAAGAGAAATCTGAAAAATTACAATAAAAATGAAAATATGCATTTATTACAGCCTAGCAATTCCATCTCCAGGGTTGTACTATAGAGAGACCCATATGTGTGTACTAAAGGCCATATGAAGATGTTTATTACAGCATTGTTTCTAGTAGGAAAACCTGGAAATAACTATCCATCACATGAGAGTGGAGAAAATACATATGCTATGTCTATATTTGTAATTATGTAGGGCCAGGGATTTAGCTCAGTGATTCCAGCACCTGCCTTGCAAGTGCAAGGTCTTGAGTTCAAATTCTATTCTATAACATTGTGAGGAGAAGGAATAAACTACCTCTGTATGTATTGCTAGAGCTAAATAACTAACTATTGATGGGACAAAGGCAAGTTGCAGAATGATAGCTGTGGTTTGATGTGAGTTATGGTTATTTAAAAGCATAAGAAGGGACTGTCTATGAATTAATGTGTGTGTATGTGGATGAAAGGTTACAAACGGGCTGGAAGGAAGCACAAATCCATGAGTGTGAATGACCCCGCAGGAAAGACAGGAATAAGAAGCAAGCCAATGGTTAAAGGGATAACTTGAACTGTAGCTGTAGTACTTTCTTTTATAAAAAGACCAATACAAAAAAGTTCACAACCCTTAACTTGAGGTTTCGTTAATATGTTACTTATTTTTTTTGCATCAGCTCTTTATTTCTCAAGAAGAACCGTGAGGCTACGTAGATGCTTACTGCAACCTTCTATGTTTATTACTTCTTTCAAGGAATGAATATGTGGGTCGTTTCTAGGGCAGAGCTCAGGTCTTCCGTGTTTCTGGCTAAGTGCCCTCTGTGTGGTCTTGTCTGGGCTCCTGCAGGGCTATGAGTGTTTACTGAGTATTCAGTGTGCTGCATCTTGTAGTGGGGTTTCCAGTTTGCATCGACACATGCCCCATTTCTGTGTCTTGGGGGTACCCTTTGCTGCCAGGCTCCAGGTCCTACGTGTCTTTTAAAAATGAGCCACTCACATGCAGTGAGACCTAACCTCAGGTACACTCTGTGGCACTTGGTGACTCACTGGACGCAGAGCCAACACCTCCTGATAATTGTGACTTGATCAGTGGGAGACAAGGTGAATTGCTGTGCACAACTAAGGGAACACAGGAGACACGTGCGTTTGAGAAATAAAAGAATGAATGTGGCACAGATTGCATTTGGCATACTTTGGATCTAAACCTGTAGAAATGTGGATCTGGAGCTTAGGAACAATATCAGGTCTTGAGATGTTGATTAGGGAATCACTGGGTTAAAAATGATAGAAACTGGGCCCGAGATTTAGCTCAGTAGTTCTGGCACCTGCCTCACAAGCACAGGTCCTGAGTTCTATCCCCGGTAACCACATACAATGCTGGACGTGGTGACTTACACCCACCAGCAATCAGTACCACATACCACAGTGCCGGGCGTGGTGGCTCACGCCTCTAATCCCAGCACTGGGGAGGCAGAGACAGGAAGATTGCTGAGTTCGAGGCTTGCCTGGGCTACATAGTGAGCTCAGGGCCAGCCTGAACTACAAAGTGAGAGCCTGTCTCAAAAAAAAAAAAAAAAAGTGATAGAAACTGAAGGCAAAGAAGAGTTTGTACAAGGAGGGATTATGGATAATAAGGGACCCATGGATGAAATCTTGTGGACTCTCCATATTTACAGGGGGAAATTTAAAACTAAATTATTGTAGGTTATAAGTATCTTAAATGTGTTTCATAGAGTGGAACTTGAAAGGCACCTGGCATGTTATGTTTTCATTAAGTGCTTTTGTGAAAGTATGATAGTATTTTTCTGAAAATAGAATGCATAATCAGATTTATGGAAGTTATGCCTTATTGAATAAATACTTACTGAGTGCTAGGCATGTACCAGGCACTACGAATATTGGGAATGGCCTATGTGGAGCTTACAGTCTAGTGGAGGAAATAAACATTAAGTGAAATTTTAAAAAATGTTGGTAATGGGGGCCGGAGATTTAGCTCAGTGGTTCCGGCGCCTGCCTTGCAAGTGCAAGGTCCTGAGTTCAATCCCCAGTAACCACATACAATGTTGGGCGTGGTGACTCATGCCCACAAACCACAATACCACATACCACAGTGCCGGAGGCACTGTAATCCCAACACTCAGGAGGCAGAGGCAGGAGGATTGTTGAGTTCCAGGCTTGCCTGGGCTACATAGTGAGCTCAGGGCCAGCCTGAACTACAAAATGAGAACTGTCTCAAAAAAAAAAAAAAGTTGGTAATAAATGCTAAAGAGGAAAGGAACATAGGGAGAAAAATACGAAGTTTCAGGATGGGAGTTGGTTGCAATTTTAGGTAGAAGAACATAGCAGGGGCCTTGTGAAGAAGATGGCTTTTGGTAGAGATATGAAGAAAACAGGAAACTGACACCCAGGCGGAGCAGAACAGACAGGAAACAGTGCACAGACCCGAGGTGGCTGCGGGCCTGTGGGTGTGCGAGGCGTGGTGAAGTGGTCTTGGCGTGTAGCAGACGAGATGAGACGCGGACAGACCATCAGAGCCTCATAAATCCCAGCTAGAGAGATTGGTTTTTACCATGGGCCCGAATGGTTCTGAGCGCTGTGACCCAATTTATGTTGTAGTAGGGTCACGTGAGCTGCTGTGCCAATTACACTGAAGAGGATCAAAGTGTGCATTCAGAGGGCTACAGAGGCTAGTGTGCTAATCTGGAGGGGGGGCTGGTGAGGATGGCAGCAGGATGGCGAGAAAGACCCAGATTCAGGATACACCGTGAAGCGTGTTTGCTGGGTCTGATGAGAGTTGTACAACGAAGAGCGGAGACGAAGAACAACTAAGTTTTTAGTCTGAGCTACTGGGGGAATGGAATTTGCATTCCAGCTGTTACTCTTTCCTCAATCAACAACTCTGCGAGAGTACAAGTTCAGACCTGCTACTCACCAAGTGCTGCCGCTCCCGCCCTTCCACATGCTGTACGAGTAATCGGCATTCCTGTAGGACATGATGCTCACCATCCCTACGAGACAGCAGGAGGACACCTGAAAAAGTGCCTCACTGACCTCCACTTTTACTCACGGGGCTACCCTGGGCCCAGGGGGGCAGGGAACTTCCTTTGCTCGTGGGCAGGAAACACGCGCTCTGTGGCCAGCCCTGAACTTCTGAAAGGAAGCATGTGAATTGTTTGAACTGGGAGTCATTGAGCAGAACATTCCGAACTCATTCAAAGGGGAAGAAAGTCATCTGTGGAGTTTGGAATGCAGGTGTCTTGTCTCTCAGCCAGGCATTTTGGTAAGTGAAGCCAAAATGCTACAGAGGTAGTAGACGAATTTATTCATACAGTTGAGTCCATCGCTGATTCTTTCTTGGCTAAAATGCTTTTACAATTCAGCACATATATAATGCATCACAACTTGAATACTAGTTTAAAATGACTAGATTATTATGAAAAATAGATTTTTTTACCTTCTTTGATTTTTTTCTTCAGGTTCTGTTTTTTAGTTAATGAGTGAGGAGAAAAAATGTTCCAGTGGCTTCCTGCCTCCAGATAGTGAAAGACATAGAATACGGGGACAATGCTCATCAGCTCCGCCTCGGCATTGCCTCTGGGCAGGTGGATTAGCATGTCCATGCCTTCCCGGCTCAGGACGGTGGACAGGACCTCACCCATAAGCAGCCCTGAAACGAGAAGAGGCGAAGAGGACGGAGACACAGCTACTTCCCATCCGCTGACGGGAGTATATTCTAAAAAGAACAAACACATCTATCCTTCCTTTTAGTTGTTTTCCAGAAATGGGTGAGAAAAATGATTTGGCTTGGAACATAAATTTATACCAAGCAAAATGAAGACTGAAGCCATATTTCTGTAGTACAATTCTGTAGTAGAATGTGATATATTCTGGGAGATGATGAGACCCCATCTCTCTCGCGAGGGGGCTTTCAGAAACGTCCCATCGTTCTGCTCTTCCACTGCCTGCCATGTGGGGGCGCAGTAGCAAGATACCAATTGGGAAGCGGAGCACAGCCCTGGCAGATGTCAATCTACCCTAGCCCTTAAAGTTTGGACTTCCCAACTTCTAGAAAAGTGAGAAATAAATGTCTATACTTTATAAATTATCCACTCTTAGGTACTTCATTATAGCAGCATAACTAGACTAAGACAACCCCTCTGGGACCCTTCTAGTGTCGTCATTTTGGGGCCGATGCAGGGCAGAAGAGCCTTCTTTGGAGCTAAGGAAGAATGGAAAATTCTCTAAGTCTAGAAGCAGTGGCATCCTTTCTTTTAGAGAAGTCTTTGGCCAGTAACAGTCTTCACTCCTCATCATGAGAGAATTAATTTTCATTTCAATCAGGCAAGTGGAATGACAGATGGAAAAGTGGTCAAGTATCTGTAGGAGAAAAATGGATATTCTGAAAGGAGATTGGCGTGTGCAGGAAATCAGATAAATAGGAACTGAATAATGTAGTCAGATCAGGCGTGGTGGCCCATGCCTGTAATCCGAGCGCTCTCAGAGGCTGTGGCAGAAGGATCACAAGTTCAAACCCAGCCTGGGAAACTTAGCAAGATGCTGCCTCATAAATAAAGAAAGAAGGACAGGGCTACAGTTCAGTGTGAAGGTCCTGCGTTTGTTCCCAGTACTACAGACCCTCACAGACACGTGCACACACACACATACATGCAGTGAAAAAAGTAATGAAAATAAGACTTGTTAATTTACCTTTTACACTCAAAATCCTTTTGACATTTGTTTTTGGGACCATATCTAATGGTATCCTGTATGGGAACTCCTTTCGTCTGCTAACAACACCTGTAATTTTAGAGATTATTAGATTTATACAGAGTATTTCAGGGAAGGGACTATTTGCAGACTTTTTCCATTTTTCTTTTACTTGCAGACTTTTTGTGATGTATCCACTGCCAAAGAATTTTTGAAATCAGATTCTTTTACAATAAGTATTAAAATTTCAAAGAAAGAAAAATCAAATATTAAAAAAATAAAACTCTAGGCTTATACAATCTTTAAAACCTTAAAGTTGGCTGTAAGATTATCGGTCCTAACAAGATATGAAATAAATAGATTATATCAATTTTATCCACCAGTAAAACAGACTGCATGGCTTTTTGTCCAAGGAAAGAAATGTGTTCCTGGAAGTGAAATCTAAAAATAACTAACATGTAATTTCCTAGTCAAGGTTATTTGAATACTAGCTCCCTTGGGAGGATTTGAAATTCTTTCCACCTTCTCCTTCCCATCTAATTTAGAGACGTTTTCTATATGTCTTTGACAACAGAGTTTTAGCGCACAGGAATCAGATAATTTTCCTGTTATAATCAGTCACTTTTTGTCAGAAAATGATAACATTTATTATTGCACTAATAGAACACCCTGCACTGCCTTGAGCTCTTTAAAGGCATTATTACATTAGATCTGTGCACCACTCCTATAAACTGGGTCTATTTTTGTTACTTTAATTTTATAGTTGAGGAAATTGGGCTTAGAAAGGAACTTGTACAAGGTCACAGAACCAGAACAGGTGGAGGCCTGATCCGACCTAAGAAGGTTTTACCAGAACCCACTGTTGTCGTCATAGAGAATCCACCTCGCACTGATTATTGAGAAAGCTTTTTCAAGGGAGGCACCAACTCCTACCCAGGCTGTAGTTTAAGCACTGAGCATATTCCTTGGCACATGTAAGATGTTAACACAGTGAGTGACAGCTTGTAATATAACAGACAAGCCGAAGATGCACGAACATCCTCATGAAACTTCTTTCTCCACTAACTCTTGATAAATGCTGAAGATTTTGGATATTGGCACGTGGTTGACTGAGCATGGAGTTCAGAAAGAACCTGCAATGTATGGGACACTAGGCAAGACAATATTTCTGTGCCTTGGTTTTTCCACTGGTTAAATGGGGGGTAATAATATTTTCTTCAAAGGGTTTCTGTAAGGAAAAGAGTAATATCGACAAAGAGCTTGGCACACAGTTCATGGTACTTGTTCCTGAGAGGTTGTTTGTGAATGTCTAAATTAGATTCTCCACTGTTTTCTCCACTGATACCTGCTCTGCTCTTGACTATTTCTCACTGGAAACTCCACTACCAGATGGAAAGCTAACAAAGAAAGTCAAAACCAAGGAAATCAACTTTGCTCATCAGAGATCATGACAAAAGACCCATCCATTACAAACAAAGGTAGATTCCAGAGAGATAAAAACATATAAAAGCCAAAGCTGTAAAGTCAACAGAATAACAAATCCAGCAATGTCTTTGTGAACTAAAGGCAGACTATAATTTCTTAAAGATTATCCCCCAGATTAAAAAAACACACATAAAGTGACATTATGATAGATACAATCATATCAGAACAAAGAATTCCTGTTTAAAGTCCAGGAAAGGTTGTTGTTGCTCAAAGAAGTACATCAGAGATAACACTACTATGAAGTACACAAGAAAGTTCAAATGGAAAATAGGAAAAAGTTCAGAGGATATGAATAGGCAGTTGACTGATGAACCCAAACACCCAACGAATGTATGAAGAAATGCTTAAAATTCTAGTATCCAGAATGAGCCAAATTAAAACAATGATGAAATACCAATTTATACCCCTAAAACATGCCACGTTTTAGAGTAGTGAGAGATAGCAAGTGTTGGGTGTGGTGTGGAGAAAAGAGAACCCTCACACACTGCTGGTGGAAGCACAAATAGTGTAGACATTTAGAGGAGCAATAGGGTAGAAATGAATGACGCTAAGTATATGTATACCCTCTCACCCAATCATCCCACTCCTGGAATCATAGTCCAGATAAATGCTTATCCAGCCTTTTCAAGATTGTCTGTCTCCATATATATTTTCTTTTCTGCAGTGTTGTTAAATGGTAATGATGAATCTGTTCTTAGGAGATGGATAAGTAAAACAGTGAGAAAACACACCTTGAAACTCTATATAAGAAACAGCAATACAGCTATTTCTTTAGAACTGAGTGTTGTTTATTTAGTGTTAATTTAAAAACTTAAGAAAAAGGAAACAAGAAAAGAATAGGATCTATAAGACAGTACACTTTCTGTACATTATATATATATAAAACATGACTTCCCTATTCAAAGACACATGTCAAACACAGTTGGGTGAACGGATTTGGAGGAAGGGAAATGGGAATGAAGGGAAAGAGGGTGAAGGAGGAAAGGTGAATATAAAACATGAGAGGGGCCCACCAAGCCCAGGGTTCTGGGGAGCCAGCAAGTGAGGAAGTAGAGAACTTAACTTTCTGGAACTAAGATAACAACAGAGTCATAAGGAAGAGGTGGGGAGGGAAAAAAGATAAGAAGTAAAGACTGGAGCTAGACTGAGCATTGACTATGTTTAGTCTCTTGCTCTTTTGTTTTTAGTTTAAATTCGGTAAATGTTATATTGGCACAGCAATTTTAAAATACAACTATTAAAAAAGGTAATAAAATCTCTGGTATGTCCTGAACAGAATTGTTGTCTTAACCCTTTTTAGCTTTCTAGATGTCAATGATGCTATTTAAACCTAAGGTGTGAAATAATAAGGGGGAAAAAAACTGATAAGACTGCAAAGAAACAGAGTTGTTTGTTTTGTTTGTTCTGCTTTTGTGTTGTTGGGAATTAAAACCAGGGTCTTGTGTGTTCTAGATGAACACTCTGCCTTTGAGCTATATATACCCTCCAAGCCAGAGATTTTTAAAACCAAGAGTTTTTCCAGAGAGATTTATTCTAGGAAGAAAGGTCAGTCTCATCTTGTTGCCAGGATAATCATGCCTCGGATGAGTAAGATTTTAAAAAGCTGTTTGTAATAATGTTGGTATCGGAGACATTCACCACTGAAGACAAACCAAAGAATATGGTGCCTGTAAGTCTTGATATAACTGCAGAAGCCCAAGACCTTAAAACGCACAATAGCTATCACACAGATATCCACAAGAAGTAATCTGTGGAGGACAGGGGTGGGATGCTGTTTGAAGATAAGGTTAGAGAAAACAACTAACACGGTACACGTGGGACAGAGTTTTCTTTTTATCCTTTTACTGAAGTCCTTCTTATTCAGTTTGTGACTCAAGCTAATTTAAAATGTGCAGAGTAGTAACATTTTGCTTTCTTACTGCAAATGGCACTCTGAGTACAGGGCCCTTCATTTGTAAGTAAATTTTTTTTCCCCCTGTTGCTGTTGTAGGAACAGAGGTTTACAAAGGAAAAAGTAGAATCAAGGGCTCCTTAAGTCTTCTAGCTAATCCTGACTAAAAAGAGTTAAAAACAAACTTTACTAGAGAGATTCTCCTGGAAAGCAGGCAAGAGGTAGGGGTAGAAAAAAGAGAAAAAAAAATCAGATAAAGAAAGGCACCAAATGGCCTTGGGATTTGCACCAAGAGACCAGAAAAATAGCTGACAGGCAAGACACAGAGAGAAAGCCAAGGGCAAAAATGAACTGTAAGGTGTCCCTGCCTCTAATAAAATATAAGAGCAAAAGTAAATAAAATATAAGGACAAAAGTAAAATAAAATATAAGGGCAAAAGTAAAATAAACTATAAGGGAAGCAAAATGGGGAGCTGACTAATTTTAAGGCAGTTTATACTCACACCTGTATACTAACGAATACATATACATATGTATATTCGCTCTAGAGTCAGTGTATTATTCGCTCTAGGGTCATCATAGAGTATAATAGATGTCCGTACGCCCCCTTCCTGAGTGTAAGCTAACTATGAATAAGGCACCCCCTTGCTGACTAGCCACTCACCCCAAAGATAAGGCTCTCAAAGGTAGGTCTAGGACAAGTAAGCAAAGACATCTAAAGACAAAAGGAAGCTGCACAAAGACCACTGGAAGGTGCCCGGAAGCCAATCGAGTTAGGGCACGCTGGGGATGGGTTGCCCCTCTCATGTGGGAAGCGGCCTAGTCTAAGCGCCCCTGTCAGGCCTGGAGATCTGCACTGGGTGCTGCCCTAACTAGCAGTTAGTAGGTCTGCACTTTGAATGGTGCTGCCCAGCTCCCAAGATAAGACCTGCACCTTTTGGTGTTGCTGTACTGGGATGCCTGACGGGGAAAGTTAGGTAAACAACCTCTGACTTGGCCCCCCATTGTTTATCAAGTTAGCAACATGTTGTTTTCCTTCCTGATTCTATGTAGGTTAGGACAGAATTCTGTAGAGCTGGCAGAATTAATTAACTATTTGAATTAGTATAAGAAAGTTAGAGATAGGAAAAAGATTTAAGAGAATTGTAGTTTGACATTTAAGGAACTGATTCCAGACATCATGTTTATAGCTAACATTTTACTTCTGTTTGTGCACTGATTTCTCAGATGCTTTGTTCCTGTTGTTTTCACACCTATAAGATAATATGTAACCGTTTCTGATGTCATACTGATCTTTTGGATCAGTATATATATAACCTGCTCAATAAACACGGTGCCTGCTCAGTATTGATTGAGAGGACCTCCCAAGCCCATCTGTTCTTCTTTCTTTCTTAATCTGCACCGCTTGACTTTGTTACCCCACCGATGTGGCCAGCAGTCCTGGACACTCTCATAAAAGCAGACAGGAATTAAGGCCCTTTCAGGTCCTCCATGTTTCTGGAGCCTTCTAACCTGATCCTTTCTTAGCCAAGTAGCTATCTCTCTTCTCCTTTCTCCCGCTTCTTTTAACTCTTTACAAAAGCTTTGTTTCTCCGATACTGTTTTGGGGCTGAGTGTACAATCCCAGGGGGCTGCTTGGGTAGCAGAAGAGTGGCACTTGTCCCCGAGATTCAACACGATATCATTGAAAGGAAGAATGATTTGATATGACATTAAGGGAAATTTTAACCATTTAACAAGAACTACAGCAGTCTGTCTTGTGGCACTGAAAAAAAAAATTGTTCCTGGGTTTATTTTCAACTTCACAAATAGATCCTGCACACATGTAGTCAGGCCTTGATTCAATACTCACAGGTTTGTAAAATTTTAGCTTTGAAAAGATTCACAGTGTCTCATCTGAAGGAGAAGCAGAAAAGGTGGGAGCGACAAGGAATAGGTTTAAGTGATTAATTAGAATTACTGTGTTTTCAAACAATGCATGTTAAATAACTGTAAATTAGGCGTTCATTGGATTGATGGTGTATAATAAAATATAAATTATCTTCAAAATGGATAGATTCAAGAAGTGGATATTTCTGATTCGATACATTTAACATTAAAAAAATAATGTTTTAAGTTACACATACACTTAAATTGCAGAACAAAAAGTCAACGTATAAAATACAAAATCATTTTCCTACCATAAATTCCCCTTGGGTCCAGAGTAACACCAGCATAACTTTCTCTTTTGACCCCTTCTGGCTAAAGACAGAAGACGTTTGGTTAAGAAAATAATTAAATTTGTAGCAACTGAATTTCTTGGGTCAGCTTTTCTAGACTACTTTCCCAATTTAAAAAATGCTCTTGTTTTGGAAGGACAAACTATGTAGTAATATTTACATGCATCCTAATTATAAGATTTTTCTGGTTATTTGCATATCAATCAGAGCCAACATTTACATACAAGTTATTATGTGCCAGGTACTTTGTCTGAATGCTTTGCATATGTTACCTCTTAAACCTCTGAAAACACTTTAAAGGAGTGTCTATAATTACTGCATTTGACAAATGAGAAAATTGACACAGGTCTCAAGTAACTTATCCAGTATCTCATTGCCAAAGCCGAACAGCTTGCTCTAGTCTGTGCATGAAACCACAGTGCAAATATGTAGGAATGTGCTTTGTACAGAGGAAATCAATAGAGGTTTACAGACATGAATTTCATAGCAGAAAGCAACTTAGAATGAAGACTTAAGAAGACCTAATCTATCCATATTACCATTGGCAAGAACTAGGTCTTGTTTTAAATTAACACTATTTTAAATTTATAAAGCATAATTGTACAAGAACCTTAATCTTTGTGGCTTTATTTAAAAGAGAAGAAATAAATATTTTCAAGGTCTAAAAAAAGAATCTTAATATTGATGACATGAAAACATTCAGCAGACTGCCAAGTCAATAATATCTAACAAATGATTTTTTTAATTTTTTGCCTTTTCTGGCCTATTTACTCAGTTATAAATGGAAAGTTTTCTAAATTGTAAATTCTTTAAACACAACAGTTGTTTCTTGTTTACTGCTCTATCTTCAGTATCAGCACACATATTTCAAGACACACTCTGGATTTGTCTTGAGTAGGTATGAGGAAGCCCAGGAGACATGACAAAATTGTCAAAATTGGGAATTGCTGAGCATAGGGACTATTGATGACTTTTTCCTATATGGTTTTTTATTACTCATTTTTTTTATAATAAGCAAGTGTTGTTGTTTTATTTAAAATTTTAAGCATAATTTCTGATTTTTTTTTTTTTTTTTTTTTTAGAGACAGGGTCTTGCTTTGTAGTTCAGGCTGGCTCTGAGCTCACTATGTAGCCCAGGCAAGCCTCGAACTCAGCAATCCTCCTGTCTCTGCCTCCCGAGTGCTGGGATTACAGGCGTGAGCCACCACGCCCGGCTAATTTCTGACTTTTTAACTTAAAAATATCAGATCTTCCAAACTTAAAAACTCAGTTCAGAAATGAGCATCTGTAACGAACAGACGTTTCTCAGATAAAGAAATGAAAGCACCAACTGAACATACGAAAAAATGTTCAACATCACTGGTCATTCGAGAGACACAAATGAAAACAACACTGAGATTCCACCTCGAGAGAATGGTAGCTCTCAAGAAATCAACCAACAACAAGTGCTGGTGGGGCTGTGAGGAGAAAGGAACCTTCCTCATTGTTGGTGGGAATGTAGATTGGTGCAACCACCTTGGAGATCAGTGTGGAGATTCCTCAAAAAACTAGGATTAGAGGTTCCATTTGGCCCTGCTATTTCCCTGCTGGGTATGTTCCCTAAAGTACTAAAAGAATCCCCACAGCAACATATGCACACTCATGTTTATAGCAGCTCAGTTTGTAATAGCTAAATCTCAGAAACAGTCCAAAAGACTACAAACCTGTGACTGTATAAAGATGTGGGTTTTAAAAAATAAAATAGAGTGCTATGCAGCCATAGAGGAAGATAAACCTGAGACATTTATAGCTAAATAGATGCACCTTGAGGCCATACTTGTAAGTGAAATAAATAGGACACACATGTGCTGAATACCACATTGTCTTTCTAGTGTGAGAAACTGAAGGTGTGGGGACCAAAATGTCTAAAATGTGAAATAGGAAAAAAAATCTTCAAAGGGGAAGAAAAACAATGGAGGAGGGAGAGCAAAGAAAAAAGGGAAACAAAAGAATGAAAGTAAGAAGGAAAAAACAGAAACAAAACATACTTAAAGAGGAGAAGGATAAAAAGAGGGCAGAGGAATGGGAAAAATGAGAATTGAGAGATATCATGTACAGGTACAAATTCTCAATGATGAATGTGATAATAAGTTTCACATAAAATGTACCAATAAACTCAATCAATTTTAAAAGATAAAAAAACTAGAAACTCCATTTTACCCCTCAAAAAAATTTCTGTCTTTGTAAGTGCAAGAACAGTACAGAAAAGCGTCTGTAATAATCTCCAAATTCCTCAGTTGTTAGTATTTACATTTACACTATCATTTATTTCCCTCCCTTCGTCCCACCCCAATCATTCAAACATAAATTGTTAATGACTTTTTTTCTTGTTAAAAAGAAAACCACTTTTTAAAAAAAATTTGTTTGTTTGTTTGTTTGTTTCTTGTTCTTAAAACAAGAATCATAGGGCTGGAGATCTAGCTCAGTGGTTCCAGTGCCTGCCTAGCAAGCGCAAGGTCCCTGGTTCGATCCCAGGAAGCCACATACAACAATACCGGGCATGGTAAGTCACGCCCACCAGCAATCAGTACCACACACCACAGTGCTGAGGTGGCTCATGCCTGTAATCCCAACACTCAGGAGGCAGAGGCAGAAGGATTGCTGAGTTCAAGGCTTGCCTGGGCTATACAGTGAGCTCAGCCTGAACTACAAAGCGAGAACCTGTCTCAAAAAAAAATCATGTTTTCTTACCACTACTCGTAATGTTTTCACTAAGATCTCTCTTCCAAAGGAAGTCTCCAGGGTAAAGTTGATGTTATGGAGGCCAATTTCCAGAGGAAGCAGGCTGAAGGTCACCCAGTGGCTGGAGGAGCCCTCCACTCGCTGACGTACACATTTGGAAGCTTTTGACCCCTGATGGCCAACGGCAGGGTTGCCCGACGTACAGATCCCCTCCGCAGTGGACACTTTAACACAGAACTAAAATATCACAAATGAAGAATCGTATCAAAATCCTTCCTATGTGAGTCATACATATTATGGCGAAAAGTCTTTATGTCTAAGGAAGTTTGCCCTGAATGAGACATATCTGGACACAATCTGCTGCTTCACCCCAGTTAGAGTAACCCCGAAGGTCCTACCGGGGGAGGAAGCTGGGTTCAGATTGTGCACAAAAGCTGTGGCAGAACTCAGCAATGCAAAGGGATGTCTAGGAGACTCAGCCCTGACTCACAGATGCCCTCCCTTCCTTTGACTATTTCTGGACAAATTAGGTGCAAAGTTACTATTGTTCTTTTTTCACGCTATTGCGAGAACACTTGTTACAGCATTTCTACATATTAGTGTGTTAGTGAGAGCCTCAGGGTTGAGTATTTGGTCTTATCTTGTATCTTTTGAGTTCAGCCTCTGACATCCAATATATAACAGTTTGATAAAAGGCTGAAAAACGACGTATCTTAACCCATTCAAAGCTTTGCTTAATGTGTTCCCCACTTAGTTTTCCAATCCTATGAGCTTCCTACTTCTATCCCATTTTACAACTCAACTCTGGCTCTTGAAAACTGTGGACTTACATCTTGTCTCTCTTTACGAACCATGCCATTGGAATAGCTTGTACAACCTCTCCAGCCTCCCATTTCCTAATTGTTATACTGTAAGAGGAAGAGTATTCCCTGACTTCTGGATAAAGTAGAGAATATATTTCACCTTTCTTCCAAAATCTGGTGAACTGACAAAATCAAGAACTGTATCCTAAGGAACATGCCCACAAAATCTGGAATAAATCAAGCCGATGAAGAGAGAGAACATCAACATTTGTCTCACTTTTGTCATTGCTGAAACAAAATACCTGACACTCAAAGCTAAAGGAAGAAAGGTTTATTATTTAGCTCACGGTTGGCAGAGGTTTTGGGTGGACATCTAGACACAACAGTCAACAATGGATTTGTGGAAATTTCTAAATTCCCACCTATCCACCTTCGAGGGTAAGAACAACCAGTGGGGTGGGGCAGGAGCTAAAGAAGACTCTCTGGTCACCTGAGGCCAATGACTCCCTCAGGGTCGCAGGGGCAGACTAGGAAGGGTAGGTCCTAGCACTCTGGGAGCTAAGGCAGGAGGACTGCAAATTCCAACCTAGCCTGGACAATTTAGCAATACCTAATCTCAAAATAAAAAGTAAAGGTCTTGGGCTGGAGGGTTAGCTCAGTGGTTCTGGCGCCTGCCTCGCAAGAGCAAGGTCCTGAGTTCGATCCCCGGTAACCACATA
>PVIC010042664.1:0-15718 GCA_004025085.1 Thryonomys swinderianus
GCAGCAGGTTATTTAAGATACCTGGTACTGCCCCGTTGTCAGAGGTATGGGCAGTCTCTCCTTCAATCCTCCTGGAGACGTAAAACCCCAAGTAACACATTCACTTTGATGTTCGACTTCTCTCACCCAGAACAGTGAAAGAATGAATTTCTGGTCTTTTAAACAAAAATGTTTTTGTTGGTTTCTTACAGCCCATCTAGGAAATGCACATAGATAGGAAGAGATGAATAGATGCCTGAGGATATTATTTTGTACGTATAATTCAAATGTGAACCTACAATATATCAAATTTGGCAGAATTTCCCATGTCTGATTTCAACAAAGCCTTTAGCATTTGTTACTAAATATTTTAATTAATCTTCACATCACTCACTCCTTGTGCTCCTGGTATTTTTGTCTTATCTTCGTCAAATGGCCTGAGTCCTATATTGTTTTCCTGAAAAATCCCTCTTTTTGTGAATGGAAATTTTTTTGTAAGGTTTAAGAATGCATTGTAAGAATTGAATAAATGTTAAAAATAAAGACAAACAGGAAATTCAGTCTAACTAATAGTGATGACATTCAGGTCACCCAGAGGCTTTGTTAAAACTGGTTTACTTGGCTTCAGTCTCAGGGTGTCCAGATCATTAGGACTGGGCTTGAGTTACAAAGGTGCAGAATTGAAAAACCAGCAACATATACAGAAAATCTTCATTTTTTAAAAAAATGGCACACAAATCATAAAATAGCTCATATCTTATATGCCTTACTATAATGTTCTAGATTCTTTAAATATTAATTTAATGTCATTTTGAACTTGTTCCTTCTCATTCTAGGCAGGATGTATAGTTTGTTATGTCTGTAAGTGAAAACTACCTTAAACTTCTCTATTTCTACAGCACTACTGTCTTCCAACTAGATAGGTGCTCAGTGAGACTTTCTAGAAGTCACGGTGAGTCTAATGAAACTGTAACAAAATACCACAGAATGGGTAATTTTTAAAAAATAGAAATTCATTTCTCATGATTTTGGCAAAGTGGAAGTTCAAGACCAGTGTATGGTCAGGCCACCTGTTGGGCGAGGACTTTTCTCTGCTTCTGAAGTGCAGACATGATGCTCTGTCCTTTATAGGGCAGGAGAACTATTCTCACACGGCAGAGGCTGGAGAGAAAGAGGACCCAGCCTTGTGTGAAGCCTCTTTCATTAAAGATCTTACCTTTACCTGTTAGCAGCCACCTCTACCTAACTGGAGTTTAAGGCTTTAGCGCTTTGTACTGTCTGTGGTCATCAAGTTTCAACCCTGAATTTTGGGGAGGATCCACAGCACCATAGCACTGATGTCCTGCTTTCCTCCACCCCCACAAAGTTTTCAATGTTTTGCTCATTAATTTTGAGACAAAAACCAAGGGATCCTGAGAGCATTTCATAAGTATTGATAGAATGCAAAACACTGCAGTGCTTTTAATACTCACGTTTTCAGATAATATTTGAAACAGAAATGGAGAAAAAAACTAGGCCACAAATCATAAATCAGAAACATGTCATAATTAGTTTAAAAAATCATTTTTCAGAAAAATGAAATTTAAACAAATATCAATAGTGCACTCCTTAATACTCTTTCACGAAAATTGTATTCTTCAATTTCATGGAAGATGTGCTGAACAAAATCAATAATAAACAGTTTGAATTAACATTGATTACAATCAGATTATAAAATCTTCTAGTGGGTAATTATATTTTAAAAATTAACCAATTAGGTGAAGTTTTAACTCCGTCATATAGTGTGCATTTGTGTTGCAAAGTACAGTGGCTTTGTTTATGTCATCTATAAATGCATATATGATTGCTAAGATATATTTTAGAACTTCCGAAAAATGTATAAAACACAAGGCTTGTGTGATGTGTGTTCAGGTACAATATGGTTGTCTCAATGTTCAGATGTAGGTTGCTAAGTGAAAAATATAACGTGAGTAGATCTTCTAGAAAAATTATTATACTGTGTACAATGTTCAAGACAAGATCTAGTCAGCCTCATGCTATGTATGAGGAAGATAATTGGACTTAACCCTTTCTGGGTGTTGCTTTTTGTCCTGAGGGCCGTAGTGGCTTCTGAGACAAGCTCAGTCATTCAGTTCTAGTAAAACCAGAACATCTTTGTTAGTTATTTCTCCTTCACCATTTTAATAGTTTGAAGTGATCCACACAACAGTGTTTTAGGATAAAATTTGTGGGCCGGAGATTTAGCTCAGTGGTTCCAGCACCTGCCTCACAAGCACAAGGCCCTGAGTTCGATCCCGGTAACCACATACAATGCTGGGCATGGTGACTCACGCCCACCAGCCATCAATACCACATACCACAGTGCCCAGGCATGGTGGCTCACGCCTGTAATCCCGGCACTCGGGAGGCAGAGACAGGAGGATTGCTGAGTTCGCGGCGGCTTGCCTGGGCACCATAGTGAGCTCAGGGCCAGCCTGAACTACAAAGCGAGACCCTGTCTCAAAAAAAAAAAAAATTATAGTGAAATTTACTAACCTGCTAATTAATGATATCTTTAAATCAATTTTTTTTTAAAGAAGCGAAGCAGCAGAGTCTGTTAAGAGTATACTGAGAGGGCAGGTATTTAGCTTAGTGGTTCTAGCACCTGCATCACATGCGGAAGGTCACAAGTTTGATCCTCAACACCATAAAATTAATTGAAATTAGACAAAACAGTAAACAAAAGAGAGCACACTGACACTTTCAGTTAAATAGTCTGTTTTTTGTCGTTGTGGTTCAGATTGGTAAATATGGGACGATTTGTTTATAGAAGATACACAAAATACGAAGGGGAAGGAAGTCCCTCTATTCAGAAACAGACTCTTGTCTTCTGTTAGACACAGATACTCCACCTACGATGTCTTCTCCCTTTCTTTCCACCACCAGCCTATGGGAGCTTTTAAAAAATCTCTATTAAATTCTCATCCTGAAGATTTTTATTTTATAACCTGAAATAATACAGCAGCTGCACAATTTAGAATTTGATCATGTAAGTTCTCCCTTCAATACTTTCGATGCTGCATCACAATGTTGTCTTCTCAGTAAGATCACATATTCTTCTTAAGCAAGGACTTTGACAATATAGGGCTCTACTCATTGTAGTTTAGGAAGTTTAAAAAATGTAAGTGTTGAGATTCAGTAAAATATGAAAGCACCATTGACACTCATGTACCAGTGTGCCAACGCATTAATTCATTGTTCCTACTCCCACCTGTATAAAGTGTAGACCTAATGTAAATCTAAAATCTCTCTCCTGATTCTCCTTCCTTGTACATAGTGCTTTATTTCCCCCATCGCCTTGTGATTTCCTGTTGCTCCAGGGCATGCCATTTCTATTCTTCTATTTGGCCTCAGCTTATTTTCTCATCAAACCATGAATTATTTATGAATTTTCCTCTTCCTTTTGCTTACATGCTTTTGGGACTATGCTTTTTTTTTTTTTTTAGTAAGTATATCTAATATTGAATTGACACTGACTCAAAATAATGGAAACTTAAAACACAGAGACAAATTCCATTTCACATAAACATTGCGAATGATAGTGTATATTCTAGAGAAAACTCTGTTCGTAGCTATTAGACTCAATGTTTACATTTATTCATCATTGTTTTCCATGTCTGTGAGAACAGTAATAGAAGGAAGAATGAGTGAATAGAAGGCAGGAAATAATACAGAAATTTGTATCATTAAAATTTATATTGAATCCATTGCTATATATTATTTCCCATTCATGTGAAGTGTTAGAAAATACAATTTTATGTAGAAGTAAATTGTTATTGGTTTACCTTTTGTGTGGAGTTTTCCACAAATCAAAAGAAAGTAAAGTACAGTTAAATTTTTTGTAGTTTCCCTAAACAGATATTTAAAATGTAATATTTTTTCATTTAATATATTTATTTTCTATTGTATACCTGCTATATACTCCTTTGTTGTAATCTTGCAAATTATATCAATAATTAATGCTTTTTTCTAATAATATCTTGAAAAGCTTTGAGCTTTGTGAAAAATCTTCAAAATCTAAGTCTTACTCATGAAACATTAAAAGTTAATTCTAACACAAATGCACTGATTAATAATCTTTGTTCTTAGCTAATTTATTTTAAGTGCAACATGTATGATGTGTATAATCTAGGTGATTTTGTTGATATCATATTTTGAAGAAACAATAAATACAAATGAATCACAAATTAATTGTAATATGAAAAATTATAACAGTAATTTAATGAACTTTTATGTAAGTTACTCATATTTTGGTTAAATATCTCATATTTCATGGTATGTAAAATAATAACAATACTAAGTACATGGAAGTAATATTGTAAAAAATGGTAAACTTCATTGGTGACCTGAAATATCTTAATGTAATACCATTATCAAAAATTTTTGAAGTGTAAGTAAAGAGAGAAAAACAGTAATTAATAATGTAAAGTAGTAGGATCATATTTTTGTCTGTCATTCATAGCTTTTTAAAGAAAATATCATCTGTATTAAAGTTTATGGTTGGTTTTCATCTAATGCAAGAGAATCTTGATATTAGTTTTATAAGTGAACACAGTCATTTTTCTATGAAGAGAGAAGAACTTTGGATGTTAGTGGCAGAATAATTTTCTTTTTTCTTGCAGAAAGAACTTAAAGGTCATTACTTCAAATGTCAATAAATTTTGCTTAAAATTATGAAGACAAAAATTTCAGTAATAAAGTCTGGCGAGGGACACCTTCTAAAGCATGTTCAAAATCTGTAAAAACTAAGATCTGTAAGAAGCATTAGACTCAAACTGAAGGAACTATTATTATATATAGTTAGCATCAATGGATAATTATTTTAGTTGAAAATTTAAAATATACCACTCAATATTGTAGAAATTGGAAATGTATGAGTTTGCCCAAACCATACTGCTTGACTTTCAAGGAAAATTCAAAGAAGAAATATTTTATCGAGGAAAAAATATGGACAAAACCAAGCGAACATTAATTTTTAATTAAACTCAATCTCTAATTTGTAATTTAAAATCAAGTAAGCATAAGGGAGCAATGAACTAAACTTCATTTTATCTAATTATTAAAAAATAATAATTACATTTTATAATAATAAAAACTCTTAAAGTTCTTCATGTTAGAATAAGAGACCATATTATATGACTCATGTATTTATTGGCTCGGGGTATTATAAAAGTTATAAGTAGCCCACAATATGAAAGATATAAGACCTACAAAGGGAATGGAGTGACATAGTCAAAATAATAGCATACTGAAACTATTATGAGTGAAATGGAATAGAGCCCTGAGACATCTTTAGAAAAGGACAGTACCTTTAAATTTGGAATTACATTGAAAAACCATACAAGGCAAAAAAGGGAAGACTATATCAGGTTGAGAGAAACTTGTAATAACTCAGGAAAACACACAGAGCATGTTGTGTGATATGGTGAAGTTTTGAATGATGCTTGCACATGTGTGAGAAAAGTATGAGGAGCTGGTTCTGACAAAGTAGCTGAGAAAAATGAGACTCAGTCCCTAAATTTCATTTCTTTTTCTCCTAGAAGGACTTCCTTTGGTAATCATTTGTTGGTGAAAACATTAACAAAAACTAATAGTAAGTACATTAATCTCATCCTGACAGCCTCATGTAATATGCCAATCTTTTGTATTATTTCAGAATTCTTTATAGATTTTGCTGGGTGTAATAATAAATATTTTGTGCTTTATGTTATTTTGACTCCCAGCAAGATGTTAACCTGAGATATATTGATGCCAGTGCCCTCCCTGAACTTCACTTCTTTTAAGCCAGTCTTACCAATGTCTAGCTCCATATGTGATCTGGACGCCTTTCTAAAGTGCTCTCAACAGCTTGGGTCAAGAGCTCCCTCCTTCCATCCCTACAGGAGTGGGTCTGGAACCCTGTAGGACCTTCCGATGTTATTAGCATTAACGCTTTCCTGCTCCTCTAGATATTTTGGATATGGTTTCCTCGATCTTCTTCGCTCACTTAGTCCGTGCTCTTTAGATGGGTAGGGATTTCTAACCTGAAAGCTGGAGGCTGAGAAATTCGGGTTGGAGACGTGTACTATTTTTCAGATTAAAACAAAGAAATCTCCTGGTGTCCTGTAACTCCAGCACTCTGGGGAGCTGTGGCAGGAGCTTCACAAGTTTGACCTCGGCCTAGGCAATTTAGTGAGACCTTGACTCAAAATAAAAATAAATAAATACAATTTGTAAATGATAGAGGTATAACTCAGTGTAAAGGCCCTGGCTTTAAGGTCAAGGAAAGGGAGAAAGGACAGAAGAACAGAGGGAAGAAGGGAGGAAGAGAGGAAAGAAGGGAGGGGGGAGGGAAGAAAAGACCACATGAAATTGCTCATGGATTTAGAAAAGAAAGATTTTATGAGAGCAAAATGTTACTGCAGTACCACGTGACTGATGGATGTTTCTTTGAACTAGAGATGAAATCCAAAAATGGCACTAAAGATTTCAACTTCGGCAGCTAGCCAGATAGAGCATGAGGGAATCCACAGAGGGAAAATAATGAACATGAAGGACATGCGTAGGGGTGAAATCAATTGTCTTGGTTTTAGACATACTACACTTGAGACACACGGGAAATACTGAATTGGAGAACCCGGCACAGATTTACTGACTTAAAGATGAATGGAAGTGGATTTATTCTGCATGTTCTCAGATTTGTGCTTGCGCTCGTTTGCAATCTAGAATCATTCTCTATAATATATCTTTCTTCAAATAGCTCTTAAACACAGAGTTATGGTTTTTATAAGCTATAGTAAACTTTTATGCTTTGCTGAAGGACTTTTCTATATCTTGAGTGATTGAGTGTAAACGATGCTGTTTGCTGTAGTGTGAAGCTGAACAGTAAAACTATGTTTTAATTTTTTGGTAAAGTAGTATTTACTTTGTAAGTTTATTTTAAGAAGTAAAAAAGTTATGATATATATTCTTATTTTATGAGTATAAATATTACATATATTTTTTTTTTCCTTAGTACATTTAAGGGATATTTTAACACAGACTGTTTTACTACTGCATAGCTCAACACTCTACTGGCTGGTTATTAGGCACAACAATATGGAGCTTATTGGAAAGTATCACATTTACTTGGAAAACTAAATTTCTATGGGAGTCACAATTGGTTGAAAGTTGTGTTTATAGCAGCATTTTATACTTTCAACTGATAGTTTCAAAAAGACAAATGAGATACAGAATACTGGATATATTTAATTTTAGGTTGAAGAAGAAGCCATGCTTTGCTCTATTAAATATAGTAAATGTTCTTTTAGAAAGCCTATTCTCAGTGCCTACGAGTTGGCTATTTTCTTCCTATGTCACAATACTTACACATTTTGGACCTCATTTATACTTTCATTTTCTCAGACTATAGAAATGATATAGTATTTACACAAGTGTGTCCTATTTGTTTCACTTATGGGAATGGCCTTAGAGTGCATCCATTTAGCTATAGATGTCAATGATTTATCATTCTTTATGGCTGAGTAATACTCCATTTAATTTACAAAACACATCTTCTTTAAAGCATTTATTTCAATTTAATATATACTATTGAAAGAGAAAAAATATAAAACAGATTTTGAAGGACATGGATTTTCTATACAGAATTATGTAAGAAATGATGGGATAGGGCCAGAGGGTTAGCTCAGTGGTTCTGGCGCCTGCCTCGCAAGTGCAAGGTCCTGAGTTCGATCCACGGTAACCACATATAATGCTGGGCGTGGAGACACGCCCACCAACAATCAACACCGTAAACCACAATGCCGGACGTGGTGGCTCACGCCTGTAATCCCAGCACTCGGGAGGCAGAGACAGGAGGATTGCTGAGTTCGCGGCGGCTTGCCTGGGCACCATAGTGAGCTCAGGGCCAGCCTGAACTACAAAGTAAGACCCTGTCTCCAAAAAGCAAAAAAAAAAAAAAAAAGATGGGATTTAGAATCCAATGATCATGTTATACTTTCCAAGAAGAAAGGGGTTAAAATTTGATGGTGCATTGTGCTCTCATTATGGGTCTTTCTCCCATGTTGTCAATGACATCTGGATCTGATTTCACAATAAAATTATAGTTCAATAGAAAAATGTATACATAGAAATTTTATATTCTACATAAAATAGTGAATTTTATATATTAAAAATACATGTTTTTTCTTAGCATCTTGGATTTAATTTAAAGTATAGTCTCATTTAATAAATTATTTCTGAGCTAAAATTATAATTTTCTGTAGTTTTCTAATATCTTTAACATTTGCTTTAAGTGATGTACAGCAGAAGTGAATATACATTTCTAAGTACTCTAGTATCTTTATGGTTAACAAACAGAAATTTTAAAAATACTTAGGTGGTAAAAATCATCATCCTAGCTTGGCATGGTGGCTCACACCTGTAATCCTAGTACTCGGGAGGCAGAGACAGGAAGATTGCTGAGTTCGAGGCTTGTGTGGGCTACATAGTGAGCTCAGGGCCAGCCTGGACTACAAAGCAAGACCCTGTCTCAAAAAAAAAAAAACATCATCCTAATACATGCAAATATGTTAACTCTAGTGGGTTAATTAAAGTAGACTAATTTCATGAAGTAGAACATTTCTACTTCCATTTATTAAATATAGTGATTTTGGCAAGTAGAAATACACTCTAAAAAATTTAGGTCCTCACTATCAGAATATATCAATTAATCAGTATGCAAAATGACAAGATTTAAGAGATTAATACAAAATGTTAACAAATACAAGTAAGTACAATATACAATGTACATTGAAAATATTTAATATGTATGTACATGAAACAGTTCATTTAAAACATTTTTTAAAAAGCAGGATCTCACTAGGTAGTTCAAACTGCCCTTGAGGTCACTACGTAGCTCAAGGTGGCTTTGAATTTGTGGTGATTCTCCTGCCTCAGCCTCCTGAGTGTTGGAATTGTAGACATGCACCACCATACCCAGTTTAAAACTTCTGGTATTTTATGATTGTGATGGTACTTACTATATCTTTTTTTCTCACGAATAACTGAAGGGAGGTTTTTAGCTGTGCCTTATTCATTTTTTATTGAAAAAGTATGTAAATATTTTTTTCCCTTTATTAAGTTTATTGCTACACATTATATATACATTATGATCACATTAGTTTTGAGAATTTGTACCTGTAAATGGTATAATCTTGATTCTCATTTTGTTCCCGTTCGAACTGTGCTTTAAAAATACAAATACTACAGCACAAGTATTTCAATTTCTCTTCTTAACTGTCATGAGCTGCCTTGGACATGCTAACATAGAAAACCAGGAGAAAAGAATCTCTGTTCTCTTTTTACTATTCTATATTGTCTCTGAAGGAATGATTAACATAAAATAAAAGCATTAATTTTTACATACCATCCATCTTCCTACAGCAGCTCAAAAACAAATGAGATGAATTTCCCAGTCTTTATGACATTCTGCTGAAATTTCTCTAACAGGCCTAAGTATTTTGATAACTTAAACTAAATCTTTTATTTTTCCAGAAAACTAAAATATTAAAATCATATCATTCTTTCAGTTGCCTGTGTTAACCTTTGATGAAAAATGGAAAAATAATGGAAAAATAATATTTTACATATTTTTCTGCATTATTACAAAATACATTTTGGTCATTTCATATTCTTATTCAAGTACTGCATTCTGAAAGATGAATACTTCAGTAGTTCTTTGAATCACTGAGATAAGTTTGACACTTTTTTTTTTTTTGTGAGACAGGGTATCGCTTTGTAGTTCAGGCTGGCTCTGAGCTCACCACGTGGCCCAGACAAACCTTGAACTCAGCAATCCTCCTGTCTCTGCCTCCTGAGTGCTGGGATTACAGGCGTGAGCCACCATGCCCGGCACTGTGGTATGTGGTATTGATGGCTGCTGGGCGTGAGTCTCCACGCCCAGCATTGTATGTGGTTGCCGGGGATCGAACTCAGTACCTTGCACTTGCGAGGCAGGCGCCGGAGCCACTGAGCTAACCCTCTGGCCCCAAGTTTGACACTTTTATTCACACTATGTTACAGGAAATACAGTACCATCACACATAATATGCCTGAATCTTCTCTTTGGAAAAATATACAAACCACAAGAGAGTTTGGAAAAGTAACATATTAAGCAAACTTTATCTTCCCACTTTTTGTTTATCTGGCCAATAACGATCGTATAAGTATACTTTTCTTTCACGAGTGTTGCTATAAGCACTTAGACCTACAACCATTTACGTTTATGAATATACTTTGTAAAGGTTAAGGCAAAGTAAATTATTTGTCTTAATATTTTGACACTAGCAAACTCAGTCCTCATAGAATTTTATCAGGCATGAGAAGTGATCAATGGGAATAGATTTTTATAGAACGGGGTGTAAATAGCTGGGGAAGAAGGATGAAGCGGAAGCTTACCAGGACTCATGGACCCATGAGAGCTTTAAATATTTTAAGAGTTAAGGTGAAATCTGCCAAAATGAACAACCCAGGCATATTTTCCAGGACATGAACATGCTTTGGCAAGATTTGCTTGTGCCTGCTTTGAAAAACTAAACTTTTATTACAATTAAAAGAAATAAAATTGTCTGCATACTTGTTATGTATCAGTGTTTGTACTAACCTAAACTAGTGAAGTTGCTTCAGATTTTGTTTATTCAGTACACAATCTAGGGAAGATAATCTTCCATGCTCCCTCTGAGGTTTCTCTCTGGGGGTCAGAGGATCTCTAGTAGTTACATAAATAAGAAATTCTCTAACATGGGATCTTCTAAGTGGCTTTCTGAACTTCTGAAAACGATATGATGGTGGGTCACCTGTCGGCAGCAATGCTTTCTAGCACTCTTTTTTTTTAAATTGAATTCTTTATTGGTACAATTTATATACATCTGACAATCACATATGCCATTGGGGAATTTGTACCAGTATATGACACAACTTAATTCTCATTTTTACCTATATCCCTACCCACCCCACATCTCCCCACCCCCTCTACACATGCTCTTTTATTTTCTCTCTGAATCATATTTATTCCTCCCCCTCACTACATTCCCACACCAAATTTCCTATGGAAATTTCCCATTCTACAAAAACCGTTATACTCTCTAGAGCTCTCTTAATACATCGGTTTTAATGTAACCTTTCTTCTCACTCCTTCCGCCCATCATTGTTACTGCTAGGTCTACTGCCACTCATAGGCAATTATTACTTTCCATAGGTTTTTCTCTGAACATGTTTCCAATCAGCCTTTCAAAATTGCTGTTTCAATACGAATCTTGAAAGCAGACTTTTGTATGTACTGTAAAATGTAGGTTTCTGAAAGGGTGATGTCAGCTGACTAAGAATTTAGAAACTAGTGAAGAAACTAATGAAATCATAGAATTGTTATTCCATGATCAAACAGAATGTGAATTAATTACATGAAGCTGATAAAGATGACTATAACTTTTATGGCTTTTGACTGAAATATTGCTGTTCTTCAATGATTTATTTCTGCAATTTAAGGGAAAGTTTTCTCTTTCTTAAAGGTATGTAAGATGCAGAGCAATTTGTTAAAATACAGCTTTGCAAATAAAAATGAAACAATATTCCGACATACTTTTATTAGTGGTGATAATGACAGAGGAAAAATTGTTTCAAAGGAAAAATGTAGTGCAGTGTATTTAATCCTGGAAGTATTAGCATCTAGTCTACTTATGGTCTTTAAGGACTTGCTATATCCATGACAACCAGACTGGATCTTAAATTCTTCTCCTCTAGCTCTTTGGCTACAATGTTGTGATTATATTTTCCAATTTTTCTCCTATCCTTCTGGCTTGGGATCACTGAAAATGGAAAGTGAAGTTTCCTAAGCCCGATGGGCAGAAACTGGGTGACTTAGTACGAATTTCAGAGGTGTCACCTCAACAGATCACCTGTAGACAGCTTTTGCACCTGCTGCCGTGTGGGCTGCTCAGAGAATTCACGAGTGCCCTGATGAGGTCAGGGGCAGACAATCAACTGGAGGCAGCATTCTCCTAAGGACCCTGCGTTCTGCTCTCTCTACAGAGATCCATGGAACCTAGCTTCCCAAAGCCTCAAGCAGCGGCCCTTTCACCCTGGATGTGAGGTCTCCAACTGTGAATCATCGTCCCCTTCGTCGTCATGAAACACTGACTTTTGCTGGGACCCAGCAAATATCTCTGCTCCCAGTTTGCGTAGATGTTTTCTATGGTCCTCACTGAACAGGTGGCCACTGGATGAGCACAGTTCTTCCGGGTAAACGGTGTCTTATCTCCTGAAAGGAAAGAGGGCCCTTCGATTCCTTGTTTGACCACATTTTAATTAGGTTCCCGAAGCTTCCCGAAGGCCTATTTGTACTCTCACTTGTAAAATTTGACATTAGTGAAGAATTTCACTACCTGGACAGTGAAGCAATCTCCAATCTGATTAAGTTGCTTCTCCCACACCCTTAACCGATGTGTGTTCACCTGTCCTGCTTTCAGACCGGATTCCTTTAGGTCAGGTCCCCTTCCCATTTAGCAGACTCCACATGACGACTGCTTCTACCTCTGTACTTACTTTCTCCAGATATGTTTCCATTCTTTTCAATATTTTTTTCTTTTTGTTTGAGACAGGGTCTCACTTTGCAGTTCAGGTTGGCCCTGAGCTCACTATGTAGCCCAGGCAAGCCTGGAACTCAGCAATCCTCCTGCCTCTGCCTCCCAAGTGCTGGGATGACAGGTGTGAGCCACCACACCCGGCTCTTTTCAATATTTTTAAATGTTCTCACATCACTCCTTTCAAAATGATTTTTTTCTTTTCTAAATCTCTCAATTAGACCCTCTGCCTCCCAAGTGCTGGGATGACAGGTGTGAGCCACCACGCCCGGCTCTTTTCAATATTTTTAAATGTTCTCACATCACTCCTTTCAAAATGATTTTTTTCTTTTCTAAATCTCTCAATTAGACATTTCTATTGTGCTCTATAAAAATGTTTACCTTCGTACATCTTTTTGATTTTTGTATGCTGCCTCGCAAGAACCCTAACTCCTGTCAAAGTCACAGTGTGCACGGACTGTAGTCTTTCGTCAAGAGCGAGTCCACTTGGGGCTGGGGGTGTAGCTCACTGCTGCTGTGGCTTCCTCACAAGTGAAAGGCCCAGAGTTCGATCGCTGGTACCAAACAAAGCAAAAAAAAAAAGCCCTCAAGAGATAGGCCCATTTTGTTATTATGACTTTATCTCGCGTTCTTATTTACTCTTTTCTGAATCATTCTAGTCAGTATGTAAGTAATGTGTTGTATTTTATGTACTGTCTTCTACCTTACGAAGCCTTAATGCTCAATTATCAATCATTGACATACTACGCCCCTATTTTCCCTTTGGGGATATTTAATATCTATAATGACTATAAATCTTTACATTCACTCTTCCCCTCCTGGTTTCTGAATGTACGTTTTCAGTCAAGTGTCCATCGCCATGATAACATTGTAGTTGTAAAAACCAAGAAGCATAATTTTCTCTTCAGTATATTCATCTGGATATCGTGGAAAACAACCTCCTGTTATTATTCCTTTCTCCACGAAAGCACCGATTGCATTGTCTGTCACGTGCGCTCATGCTGTGTAAGGTTCCTCCCTGAAGACGGACTGTAATTTCCCTTTAAATTGGCGCAGTCAGCAAACCATCTCCGCTCAGCAGTGGGCACTGGTGTCGCTGGTGACCCTGACCGTCTGTCCTGCAGACGTAGGCGCATCTCATCCCAACCAGTCACGGCTCCTCCAGTCCTGCCCCGGCCAAGTACTCAGATACTCCCACTCAGTGCCGCGTTCTGAAAGCTCCTCCTCTTCAGAAGCCCCAGGCGCCGACTGCGCTGGGCCAGGGCGTGAAGCCCCCGGCTCGGCCCTCCAGCCCGCGCAGTGCTCCAGGCTGCTGGGTCCTCGTCTCTCGCAGCTTCTCAGCCTCGCGTCTAACTCGTTCCCTAGGGTACAATGCGGCCTCGAATGGTAAGTGGAGGGACGCGCTAACCCTCAGCACCTTCACGGAGAAACTCTCATGTTTTCAGCTGAAATGCCGTTACGGTCTGGTCAGCACACTGCCAGGGAAACCGCGTTCTGATCAGAGGGAAGCAGCAGCTAGTGAGCACACAGTAACTGACTGAAACACCTTGACAGAATGAAGATTAAAATAGATAGATAGATAGATAGATAGATAGATAGATAGATAGATAGATAGATAGATAGATAGATAGATAGATAGATAAAGAGTCAAGTAGCCAGAGAGACTAAACTATTTTTGGATCACTCTGTGATCATTTTGGAAAAATAATGAAAAGAAGGTCACTGTAGCTTTAGGGACATTAAAGAAATGGGGAAAATCAAGCCATTTCCACGGGGACCAGGGCATGAACACCAGAGTCGATGTGAGCTCCTCTTCACCAAAACCGATCGCTACTATAAAGAATGTATGTCTTGGTAGAAAAATAAGTAAGTAGATAAAACCCTCTTGTAAAGGTAGAATTAATCTGGCTCTGATCAAGACTGAAAACAGAAATGTAGAGCAAATACAGAAAATGGTGGAGGAAATTGAAAAATAGGAGACTTTAGCTCTCATCAACAGAGCAACTCAGGTATCGTGGTTTTAAAATTTTATCCCTGACACTATTTAGAGTGGGTAGAAATAAAAATATATACCAGAAATCTATTGCTTAGAAATATAATTCATTGTTCTTATTATTTTTAAATTGACTATCGAAGAAAATGCTCTAAGTCAGCCATTTTCAATAAAGTGCTTCTGAAACTTTCTAACATTTAATTTAAATCCTGCCTTGAAATTTTCTTACAAATGTATGATCAGAACAGTGACGTCTAGAGAGATAAACAGGGTTAGCCCTGGTGACTGCCCTCTATGATTCAAAACATTATTTCTGCAAAGATTTTCATTTGCTACAAGTCGCGATTGTTTAATGGGATTATAGACAAGCCCTCTTCACCTCCCTTCCTAGATACCTGAAAATTGCCCAGCTAGAGACATTATATGTCAAAGTTCTCATTGCATATATTATAGCTTCTAAATCTATTTCTTAAAAACTTTCAGACTGGGTAGAGTCTTGGGAACATTCGTGGGCTCTACTTGTACTCTCCTACTTGAGGCTACGATTGAAATTGAAAAGCAGACCAGATCTCTGAGAGAAGATTGTCCACTGGATTGGGGTCTGTGGGAGACAGGGCGGGCGAATGAACGGAGCACAGGAGAAGTTTAAGGGCAGCAGAAGCTCACGGCGAGATAACATCACGATATGAGTTCCTCTAGGAACTCACTGTACCTTCTGTTCTTTTTCTCTATAAATCTAAGCTACTCTAAGAAATGAGGCCCATTAGTAATCATTTTAAAGAACAAGAGGGCTTTGCGTTGGAAGCTGTATAACTCACTTAGTGATCTCTCGTCAGGCTGCCTCAAGCCCTGCTTAGAATCCGGAAATGCACCCAGGGATTTAGCTCTGCCCCTGCCTGGTAAATGCAAGGCCCTGAGTTTATTCCCGGGTACTAAAAGGTGGTGGTGGGGGGGGAGAGAAAGCCAGGCATGGTGATTCATTCCTGTTATCCCAGCACTCGGGAGCAGAGACAGGAGGATTGCTGAGTTCGAGGCTTGCCTGGGCTACATAGTGAGCTCAGGGCCAGCCTGAACTACAAAGCGAGACCCTGTCTCAAAAAAAAAAAAAAAA
>PVIC010042665.1:0-15720 GCA_004025085.1 Thryonomys swinderianus
TTTTTTTTTTTTTTTTTTTTTTTTTTTTGAAACAGGGTCTCACTTTGTAGTTCAGGCTGGCCCTGAACTCACTATGTAGCCCAGGCTAGCCTGCAACTCACAGCAATCCTCCTGCCTCTGCCTCCCGAGTGCTGGGATTACAGATGGGAGCCACCATGCCTGGCATTGTGGTACATAGTAATGGGGATTGAATTTGGGATTCTGCACTTGCAAGACAGATGCCAGAACCACTGAGCTAAAGCCCCAGTCCAAAACTGATCATTTTTGGTATCTAACTCTCACTGTTCTCTCACTTCTTTCCTTACCATAATCAACTTTTCCATCTCCAGTCAGCCTGTTTTCCACCATCTCTCCTTTATTTTCTCCCTACTTATATTTTTGTTTCTTATATAAGAGTAAAGATGATAATTCACTTTCTGTGTCTGACTTATTTCACTTATTATGCGATGGAGTCTCATCCATTTTTTTTTCAAACAATATGTTACAGTTCATTATGGCTGAATACATAGCACATTTTTTCAGTGCCAAGAATTAAATGTAGGTCTTAGCACTGAATTACATTTCAGCATTTTTTTTATTTCCTATTTTGAGAGAAATTCTCACTGATTAATTTGCTCAGGCTTAACTTCAAGTTGTTGTTCTGCTGACTCAGCTCCCCAGTGTTGGGATTATAAGAATGTACCACCATGTTGAGTTTATCCCGTTTTTTGTTTTTTGTTTCTTGTTTTTGAGACAGGGTCTCACTTTGTAGTTCAGGCTGGCTCTGAGCTCACTATGTAGTCCAGGCAAGCCTCGAACTCAGCAATCCTCCTGTCTCTGCCTCCCGAGTGCTGGGATTACAGGTGTGAGTCACCACGCCCGACACTGTGGTATGTGGTATTGATTGCTGGTGGGAGTGAGTCACCACACCCAACATTGTATGTGGTTAGCGGGATCAAACTTAGGACCTTGTGCTTGCGAGGCAGGCACCAGAACCACTGAGCTAAATCTCCGGCCCCTATCCCGTATTTTTTTTTTAACCCATGCATCCAATGATAGTCATCTAGGCTGTTTCCAGAACTTAGCTATTGTGAATACCCATGAATGTTCTGCTTTTGCATACTAAATTATGATGATTTTTATTCTTTTTGGTATATACATAAGGAAAGTATACCTGTATCAAATGGACTCTTCTATTTTTACTTTTTTTTTTTTTTTTTTTTTTTTTTTTTTTTTTTTTTTTTTTTTTTTTTTTTTTTTTTTTTTTTTGGTTTTTGAGACAGGGTCTCGCTTTTGTAGTTCAGGCTGGCCCTGAGCTCACTATGGTGCCCAGGCAAGCCGCCGCGAACTCAGCAATCCTGTCTCTGCCTCCCGAGTGCTGGGATTACAGGCGTGAGCCACCACATCTGGCATTGTGGTATGCGGTGTTGATTGTTGGTGGCGTGTCTCCTCGCCCAGCATTACATGTGGTTACTAGGGATCGAACTCAGGACCTTGCGCTTGCAAGGCAGGCGCCGGAACCACTGAGCTAACCCTCCGGCCCCTCTTCTACTTTTACTTTTTGAGAAGTTTGTATATTGATTATCATACCACAATGGTTCTATTTTACATTCCCACCAACAATGTATGAGAGTGCCTGCTAAGAATTTTAAAGCATGCATGAACTCAGCTCTCTGGAGATTTGTTATTATTATTATTATTATTATAAATCTAGCCTTCATTTGCATTTTGAATACTGATTCAGGGTTAGCAATTTTTTTTTTTTTTTTTGAGACAGGGTCTCGCTTTGTAGTTCAGGCTGGCCCTGAGCTCACTATGGTGCCCAGGCAAGCCACCGCAAACTCAGCAATCCTCCTGTCTCTGCCTCCCAAGTGCTGGGATTACAGGCGTGAGCCACCACGCCCAGCATTTCAGGGTTAGCAAATTTTTTAAATAATGAATGTCTCATATTCACATATATACATATATATGGTAGATATCCTCAAGATGGGTTTCTTACAAAGTTCAAAATTTATTCTTTTCATATAATCCTACACACAATACCTAAATGCTATTTCATACATTTTCAAGATGTTGATTGGGAAAGAACTTTTTATATTAATATTATTAGACAAGATCACTTTTTGCTAATATTAGTACTACTTCAGTTTCCTCTACTGGAGTATTTCTGTATTCAATTGTCATATTATCTATAATCAACCTGTATGCATCTCTCAAGAACTTTTGTGGGATTAAGTAAATTTGAACATAGTCTCATTTGTACAATTCCCTTGCTTATAATATTTCTGCTCACACACTGACTCATGAGGAATATTCCTTTTATTCGTGAGTGCAAATTACCTTGGATTTCTTGAGAAATTTTTGTATTTTTCTTCAATCCGCTGGTTGTCCCAGGTTCTTCCTGAGTGTAGACATAGAAATATAAGGAGTTACTACTATATTATTATATAAAAATTAATAGATTCCAGATACAGTCATGGTTTAAAACAACCAGGACTGATATATTCTTCAAAATGTTCTTGGGGGCCAGAGGGTTAACTCAGTGGTTCCGGCGCCTGCCTCGCAAGCGCAAGGTCCTGAGTTTGATCCCCGGTAACCACATGCAATGTTGAGCGTGGAAACTCACGCCCACCAGCCATCAATACCACATACCACAGTGCCGGGCATGGTAGCTCACGCCTGTAATCCCAGCACTTGGGAGGCAGAGACAGGAGGATTGCTGAGTTCAAGGCTTGCCTGGGCTACATAGTGAGCTCAGAGCCGGCCTGAACTACAAAAAGCGAGACTCTGTCTCAAAAAAAAAATGTTCTCACATTCTATTTTATGAAACTGTACCAATGACCAAGAACCAGTGCTCTCTGATTGTATAAATGAGATGATGTCACCCTTACCTATAGTAGTAGTTAGATGAATAAATGTTCCCCACATCACACCTCTGTAAAGCTTCTTTTGGGATGGATTCAGCAAAGCTCACTCCTCCTTGGTGAAGTTCACAGCCACGTCCTCAAAGGTCACTGCCTCCTAAATAATCATATATGTTTAATGAAGGAAGGTTGAGACTCACAGGCTGAGATATCTCAAATCCTCTTATAAAACAAGCTGAGTTGAGGTTGATTCATTCAAACATTAATTCCATGTGTTGCACATAGGTCTGTGAACATATCTGCACACAGCAATTATTGTTACAGTACCACTGATTGAACTCAGGACCTCATGCTTGCAGGAAGGCATGGCACCATTGAGCTATATCCGCGGATCACACGTAACAATTCCAATGCTACATTGCAACTCACTGCTAAAGCAACAGCAGCACAGATGCACTGGTTACCCTGCAGGGTCACACAATTGCATTTCTTTGCTATCTCTAAAACATATTTCATAGAGAGAGCCTACAGATCACTATCCAAAAAATACAGGGTCAAATAAATATCTAATGAGTGATTCTAACAGATCACAGGTAATATCTCTTCAAATCTTATCATTTATTGAATTGGGTCCTTTTTTTGATTATACTTGTGCACCATTTTGAGAATGTTACACAACTTAATTGAATATGAGATAAAATTTCTGACTAATGCCGGGTGTGGTGGCTCACGCCTGTCATCCCAGCACTCGGGAGGCAGAGACAGGAGGATTGCTGAGTTCGAGGCTTGCCTGGGCTACATAGCGAGCTCAGAGCTGGCCTGAACTACAAAGCAAGACCCTGTCTCAAAAAAAACAAAAAACAAACAAACAAACAAACAAAAAGATTTCTGACTAATGATTAAAATGCTAATGGAAAGTCTTAACTGAGCAAGACTATGGATAAAGAAAATAGATGAGTGACCCATTATCACATAGCTCACCAAGTGCTACCCTGCCTGTACTTAGGTATAGGAAAGACTAGGGGAGGTGTATGGGAGAGTAATGATAAGGAGACTATGAATAAAATGTATTACATGTACTTAAAACCAAGGCATCAGAAAGGAATTAGGCAATAATCACAACAAGAAAACCGGCCATGTATGCCTGTAATCCTACCGCTTGAAGCCTGATGTAAGAGGGTTTCCATGAGTCTAAGGATTGCCACGAGTTCAGTGTTCAGCCTGGACTCTTCACTAAGTTCAGGGTCAGTTTGTATTAGAAAGTGAGCCTGCCTCAAACTCCTCCTAAGAAAAGAAAACTTTTAAAAACGTTGTCACTTATCACACCTCTACCCTGCCCATGCTGGACAGGCGCTGCTCCGTACGGGCAGGCTTCTGCTGTGGGACGGGCCCGCCTTCCCACAGCACCCGGGCCCTGAGCTCCGCACGACTAATGTGGGACGAGGAGCCCGCGGAGCCTCTACCTTCTTGTCTGCCCACAAGGATGCTCAGACCCTGACTTCTATTGTATACAAGAAATACAGCTAATTTAAAAAGAAATCCATAGACGAAAGAAAAAGGATGGAAAACAATTCTCCATGCAACAGGAAACCACAAAAAGCAGAAGTGGCTATTTTATTTGCAGACAAAATAGATTTCAAACCAAAACTAATTGAGAGAGACAAAGAAGGACACTACATCCTCACATAGGTAACAATCCAAGAGGAGGAGATGACATTTATAAATATTTATGCACCAAATTCCAGTGCATCCAACTATACAAAACAAATATTAATGGACTTGAAAAGCCAGGTAAGCACTAATACAATAGTAGTGGAGGACTTTAATACCCCACTGCCATGAACAGTCAGATCAACCCGACAAAAAATCAGTAATTAAACTGAATAATTAAATTGAATTGAACCAAACTTTTTTCTTTTTTTTTTTTGAGATAGGGTCTCGCTTTGTAGTTCAGGATGGCTCTGAGCTCACTATGTAGCCCAGGCAAGCCTCGAACTCAGCAATCCTCCTGTCTCTGCCTCCCGAGTGCTGGGATGACAGGCGTGAGCCACCACGCCCGGCACTGTGGTATGCGGTGTTGATTGCTGGTGGGCGTGAGTCTCCAGGCCCAGCATTGTATGTGGTTTCCGGGGATCGAACTCAGGACCTTGCGCTTGCGAGGCAGGCACCGGAACCACTGAGCTAATCCTCCGGCCCTGAACTAAACTTTTGAACAAATGGATTTAATAGATGCCTACAGAGTATCTTACCTCACAAAGTCAGAATATACATTCTTTTCAGCTGCTCATGGGTCATTCTCCAAAACAGACCACATGCTACTTCATAGAGCATGTTTAAGCAAATGCAAAGGAACTGAAGTTATCCCCTATATACTGTCAGACCACAGTGCTGTGCTATTTCAAGGCACTTAGAGCAATGGCAAAAGAAATTCCAAGAACTCACAAACACATAAAAATTCAACAACACTCTCCTAAGCAACCCAGTGGATTACATAAGAAATTAAACAGTTTCTATAATTAAATGATAATGCCAGTATAACATACAGGAATTTATAGGACAGAATGAAACAATTCTACACAGGAAATTAATAGCAGTGAATGCCCAGGAAAACACAGTGAGCTCAAATAAGCAACCTAATGCTGAACCTCAAACTACTAGAAAAAGAGAAGCAAGATAAACACAGAGGTCATACAAAGAAGGAAATTATAAGGCATGGTGGCTCACACCTGTCATCCCAGCACTTGGGAGCAGACAGGAGGATTGCTGAGTTTGAGGCTTGCCTGGGCTACACAGTGAGCTCAGGGCCAGCCTGAACTACAAAGCGAGACCGTCTCAAAAACAAAGAAAGGATTGGGCCGGAGATCTGGGTCAGTGATTCCAGTGCCTGTCTCGCAAGCGCAAGGCCCTGAGTTCCATCCCAGTAACCACATACAGTGCTGGGCATGGTGACTCACGCCCACCAGCAATCAATACCACATACCACAAACCACATACCACAGTGCCGGGCATGGTGGCTCACGCCTGTCATCCCAGCACTCGGGAAGCAGAGGCAGGAGGACTGCTGAGTTTGAGGCTTGGCTGGGCTACATAGTGAGCTCAGGGCCAGCCTAAACTACAAAGCGAGACCCTGTCTCAAAAAAAAGAAAGGATTAAAACAATGGAAACTAAGAGAATGATACAAAAAAAAAATCAACAAATCAAAGAGCTGGTTTTTTGAAAGAATAAATAAAATTCACAAACGCTTACCAATCTTATCCCAAAAAAAGGAAGGAAAAGGCTTAAATCCATGCAATCAGGATTGAAAAGGGAGAAATCACCAGATCCCGCAGAAATTCAGAGGATAATAAACACCTACCTTGAGAACTTGTACTCCAATAAAGATAAAAAACAGAAGAAATGGATAGATTCCTTGACACAAATGAACTTCCAAAGTTGAACAAATAGATAAAAAAATGCTAAACACCCCAATATCAATATGTAAAACTGAAAATGTAATTTAAAAACTACCAGCAAAGTAAAGTCTAGGTTCTGATGGTTTTACTGCTGAATTCTGTAAGACTTTCAGAGAACAGCTAATGCCACTACTCCTCAAACTCTTTAATGAAATACAAAGGGAAGTGATACTCCCAAATTCATTCCTGGAAGCAACCATTATATTGATTCCAAAAGCAGAGAAAGACCCAACTGAAAAAGAGAACAACAAACCAATCTCCCTAATGAAAATTGATGTAAAAATTCTCAATAAGATACTGTCAAACAGAATACAGAGGATCATTAAGAAGATTATACACCCTGACCAAACTGAATTCATCCCAGGAATGTAAGGATGGATTGACATACATAAATCAATAAATGTAATAACTATATTAATAGACTCAAAGATAAAAACCAAATGGTCATCTCAATAGATACAGAAAAAGCATTTGACAAAATCCAATATTCATTCAGATTAAAACCCTACAGAAAATTGGAATAGACAGACTTTATCTCAACCTAATAAAAACTATTTATGAGAAACCAACAGCCAGCATCATATGAAATGGTCAAAAACTGAAACCTTTCATGCTAAGGTCAGGAACAAGACAAGGATGTCCACTATCACGACTCCTGTTCAATATAGTTTTGGAAACATTAGCCACAGCAATTAGACAACAGAAAGAAATAAAAGGAAAGAAGACAGGAAAGGCAGAAGTTAAACTCATTATTTGCTGGTGACATGATTCTCTATAGAGAAGATCCTAAAAACTCAGCCAAAAGACTGCTAGACTTAATCGTGAGACTTAGTAGCATAGCTGGATACAAGGTCAACACTCGAAAGTCAGTAGCCTTTGTAGACATAAACAATGGACTCACTGAAAGAAAAATCAGGGAATCCTTTCATAAGAGCATCCAAAAAAATTAAATATCTAGGAATCAATCTAACAAAGAAGGTAAAAGATTTCTACTCTCAAAACTACACCATTCTGAAAAGGGAAATCAAATAGGATATTAGAAAATAGACTCAGAACCAGCCTGAACTACAAAGCGAGACCGTCTCAAAAAAAAAAAAAAAAAAAGACTGAAAATAGAAACACATCTCTTGTTCCTGGGTAGGTAGAACCAATACCATCCACATTACCACACAGCCGAGACCAGGCAAGCGGCGCGCAGGCCAGCTCGCAGGGAACCTGGACAACAAAGGAGGCCCACGCCAGTACCGGCGCCCGGGGCTGTGCCTGCCTGCTCCCACCCAGACCAGGCCAGAGGCCAGTGAAGACAGACTGGAATTGTCCCTCCAGAACTCTAAAGGGTTATTACAGATTCAAGGGGACGACCAGGAAGGAGCCACTTCCTAAAGGTCCCGAATATTAGGAAGAGAGAGACTTGCAACAAACATTGCCCAGACAAGGAATTAAACAAATAACATTAGCAACAACAAAGGAATAGAAATGGGAAAAAAATTCAAAAAGCCAGACACAAAGATCACCACCACAGGGGAATTCAGGGAAAAGGGAAATAGAGAAAACTGTAACTCAAACACTAGGACTCTGAGATGGTAACAAAAGCATATCTAGTAAAATGGAAATCAGAACTCATCTCTGAGATGAAAACAGATACTGTCCACAGTGAAAGACTTCATTAAAGAGATCAGTGAGAGAATAGAATCTAAGATAACAAAAGCAATGGAACCTTTTAAACAGCTTCAAGCAGAGCTCCAGCTGATTCAAGAAGAAGAAGGAAAGTTTGCGAAGCAGGATGAATGAAGCCGAAAACCAAATCTCAGACCTAGAGGACAGGACAGCAGCCAATGACAGGAAAGACATATCTATGGAAAATAGCAAGGACCATGAGAAATCAATCCAACAGCTTCTAGATGACTCAAAGAAGAATAACATAAGATTGAATGGAGTCGCTGAGGAAGCAGGAGACAGTGCAAAAGACAAAAAAAAACTGTTGACAGATTTAAAGGATAAAACTTCACAAGAAAAGAATCAGACTTACAGATAAATGAGGCCTATAGGACTCCAAAAGGCCATGACATAAAAATAGCTATACCTAGACATATAATTATCAAGGTTCCAGATACTCAATAAAAGAATGAGATACTGAAAGCAGTTAGTTAGAGAAAGGGGAAAAAGTCACCTACAAAGGAAAGCCCGTCAGGATCACAGCAGACTTTTCAACGCAAACACTCAACGCAAAGGAGAGCCTGGACTGAGGTGTTTCAAGCATCGCAGGAAAACAACCTCCAACCTACACTGATGTATCCTGCAAAACTCTTTCAGAAGTGATGGGGAAGTAAGATACTTTCATGACAAAGAACACCTGAAAAATTTCACAAATATGAAACCTGCACTCCAAAACATTCTAAAGAATATCTTGGGAGGCCAGAGATGTAGCTCAGTGGTTCTGGCGCCTGCCTCACAAGCACAAGGTCCTCAGTTCGATCCCTGGTAACAACATACAGTGCTGGGCATGGTGACTCACACCCACCAGCAATCAGTACCACATACCACAGTGCAGGGTGTGGTGGCTCACACCTGTCATCCCAGCACTCGGGAGGCAGAGACAGGAGGATTGCTGAGTTCGAGGCCTGCCTGAGCTATATAGTGAACTCAGGGCCAGCCTGAACTACAAAGCAAGACCCTGTCTCAAAAAAAAAAAAAAATACTTTGGGAAAAAAACACAGAAAATTACAAACCCATGGAGCCCAATAGAGTGAATTCACTGAGCCAAACAAGAAAATGAATGGAAAATGACAAAAGCAAGGAATGAAAGAGCCAAGAACAAGAAAACATGGCAGCTCTAAGTCTGTCCATATCAGTCAAAATCATTAATGTCAATGGACTCAATGGGCCAATTAAAAGACACAGACTGTCAGATTGGATCAAGAAGCAAGATGCTGGGCCAGAGGATTAGCTCAGTGGTTCCAGTGCCTGCCTCGCAAGCACAAGGTCCTGAGTTCGATTCCTGGAAACCACATAGAATGCTGGGCGTGGAGACTCACGCCCACCAGCCATCAATACCACACACCACAGTGCTGGGTGTGGCAGCTCACGCCTGTCATCCCAGCACTCAGGAGGCAGAGACAGGAGGATTGCTGAGTTCCAGGCTTGCCTGGGCTACATAGTGAGCTCAGAGCCAGCCCGAACTACAAAGCAAGACCCTGTCTCAAAGAAAAAAAAAAAAAAAAAAAAAGAAGCAAGATGCTATAGTCTGCTGCATACAGGAAACACACCTAATACAGAAAAAAACCCATAGACTGAAAATAAAGGGATAGAAAACAACTCTCCATGTGACAGGAAACTACAAAAAAGCAGGAGTGTCTATATTGTTTGCAGATAAAATAGATTTCAAACCAAAACCAATTAAGAAAACAAAGAGGGCCAGAGGGTTAGCTCAGTGGTTCCGGCGCCTGCCTCGCAAGCACAAGGACCTGAGTTCGATCCCCGGTTACCACATATAATGCTGGGCGTGGTGGCTCACGCCTGTAATCCCAGCACTCGGGAGGCAGGACAGGAGGATTGCTGAGTTCACGGCGGCTTGCCTGGGCTCCATAGTGAGCTCAGGGCCAGCCTGAACTACAAAGCGAGACCCTGTCTCCAAAAAGAAAAAAAAAAAAAAAAAAAAAGACAAAGAAGGTCACTATATTCTTGGACAGGGACCAATCCAAGAGGAAGAAATAACAATCATAAATACTTATGCGTTAGGAGCAGAGATTTACCTCAGTGGTTCCAGCACCTACCTAGCAAGTGCAAGGTCCCTGGTTCAATCCCCAGTTTGCAAATACAACAATAATGGACATGGTGGCTCATGCCCACTGGTAATCAGTACTCATACCACAAATGCCAGGCTTGGTGGTTCAAACCTGTCACTGCAGCACTTGGGAGGCAGAGGCAGGAGGATTGCTGAGTTCGAGGCTTGCCTGGACTACACAGTGAGCTCAGGGCAAGTGTGAACTACAAAGAGAGACCCTGTCTCAAAAAAAAAAAAAAATGCACCCAACTATATAAAACAAACATTAATGGACATGAAAAGCCAGATAACCACTAATACATTAGTAGACTTCAATATTCCACTGTCACAAATTGACAGATCAACTGGACAAAGAATCAATAAGAAAATACTTGAAGTAAACCAAACTTTTGCACAAATGGACTTAATAGAGTATTTTACCCTACGAGTCAGAATATACATTCTTCTCAGCTGCTCATGAATCATTCTCCAAAACAGACCTGTGGGAAGCGGCTCAGCATGGTGTGACTGGACCAGGCATTTATGCCTGGGGTTTTGGGGAATAACTCTTGAGTCGGGGGTCTGCACTTTATGGTGCTGCCACGAATATACCAGAGGATCTACTCTAACAAGGAGCTGCCCTGGGTTACCACCAGAAAACATGTTCTGGCTCCGGGAACATTCCCCTATACCTGTGCTGGGCCCGCTGACCATTCTCTCTCAAGTTAGCAACGTATTGTTTCTCTTCCAGTTTCTACATGGGCTAAGACAGAGTTTCAGAGAGTTTGCAGAATGATGGATGTACTTATTCTTCTGGTCTTATTCTATTAAAAGTTAAGTATTAATAGAAAGTGGTACACGGAAGTTAGAGTTAGGGAAAAGATTTAAGAGAATTGTAGTTTAACATTTTGAGAAACTGATTCCAGTCTTATGATCATCATGCTTATAGTTACCATTTGTTTCTGTTCTCGTTTCTAAGAAATGTACTGATCTCTTGATTACCTGCTTTTGTTTCTACCAACCAAACGATAAATGTATAAGATCATAGTAACCATTATTGACGTCATGTTACCCTTCTAAATCAGTATAAATATAGCCTGGTCAATAAACACAGTGCCTGCTCCGTACTGACTGAGAGGTCCTCCCGATCCTATCTCTATCTGTCTTTGTCTGTCTTGTGTTTTTCTTAATCCTCACCTCCCGACTCAGGCACTGTCTGATTGCCGGCAGGCCCCGGCACAGACCACATCCTAGTTCACAGAACAAGATTAAGTAAATGCGAAAGAACTGAAGTTATCCCCTGCATACTATCAGACCATAATGCCTTGAAACGAGCTAAATGGCAAAAGAAATTCCAAGACCCTCACAAACACATGGAAATTTAACAACACTCTGTGGACCAACCACTGGGCCAAAGAAGAAATTCAAGAAATTCAAAAGTTTCTACAATTAAATGATAACCTCAGTACAAACATACAGGAATTTATGGGACACAATGAAAGCAGTCCTATGAGGGACATTCATAGCAGTGAAAGTCAGAAAATAGAACAAATTCAAATAAACAATCTAATGCTGAATCTCAAACTACTAGAAAAAGAGGAGCAAGACAAACCCAAAGCTCATACAAGGGAGGAAATTAGAAGGATCAGAGCAGAAATTAATGCAATGGAGACAAAGAATCAATGAATTGAGGAGTTGGTTCTTTGAAAGGATAAATAAAATCAACAGACCCTTAACCAACCTTATGAAACAAAGGAAGGAAAAGGCTCAAATTCATGCTATTTGGAATGAAAAAAAGAAAATCACCACAGATCCAGTGGAAGTCCAAAGGATAATAAGTATGCACTTTGAAAATTCTGTACTCCAAAAAGATGGAAAATACAGAAGAAATGGATAGATTCCTGGACACATATGAACTTCCAAAGCTGAACAAAGAGGATATAAAAAATTTTAAACAACCCACTATCAATCTGTGAAATTGGAAAATGTAATAAAAAACCTACCAACAAAGAAAAGCCCAGGTCCTGATGGCTTCACTGCTGAATTCTACAAAACTTTTAAAGAAGAGTTAATGCCACTACTTCTCAAAGTCTTTAATTAGATCAAAAGGGAAGCAGTACTCCCAAATGCATTCTTTGAAGCAACCATTACCTTGATTCCAAAGGCAGAGAAAGACACAACCAAAAAAGAAAACTACAGGCCAATCTCTCTAACAAACAAGCAAAAATCCTCAATAAAATACTGGCAAACAGAATAGTTATCAAGAGAGTTATCAAGAAAATCATACAGGGCTGGAGGGTTAGCTCAGTGGTTCCGGCGCCTGCCTCACAAGCGCAAGGTCCTGAGTTCAATCCCCGGTAACCTCATACAGTGCGGGAGTGGGGAGTCATACCCACCAGCAATCAATACCACATACCACAGTGCCGGGTGTGGTGGCTCACACCTGTAATCCCAGCACTCGGGAGGCAGAGACAGGAGGATTGCTGAGTTCGAGGCTTGCCTGGACCACATAGTGAGCTCAGAGCCAGCCTGAACTACAAAAGCAAAACCCTGTCTCAAAAAAAAAAAAAAGAAAAGAAAATCATACACCCTGATCAAGTTGGATTTATCCCAGAAATGTAGGGCTGGTTTAACATACATAAATCAATTAATGTAACACAGTATACTAACAGACTCAAGGACAAAAACCGTATGGTTATCTCAATAGATGCAGGAAAAGCATTTCACAAAATCCAACCCCCATTCATGATTAAAACCCTACAGAGAATTGGAATAGATGAACTTTATTTCAAACTAATGCAAGCTATTTACAAGAAACCAACAGCCAGCATCATGCTAAATGGGCAAAAACTGAAACCTTTTACACTAAGATCAGGAATGAGACAAGGATGTCCACTGTCACCACTCTTGTTCAAGAGAGTGCTGGAAATATTCGCCACAGCAATTAGGCAAGACAACGAAATAAAAGGAATATAGGTAAGAAAGAAGTTAAACTGTCATTATTTGCCGATGATATGATCCTCTGTATAGAGGATCCTAAAAACTCAACCAAAAGACTGCTAGATTTAATTGTCAAATTTAGTAGTGTAGGGCTGGAGATTTAGCTCAGTGGTTCTGGTGCCTGCCTCACAAGCGCAAGGCCCTGAGTTCAATCCCTGGTAACCACATACAATGCTGGGCATGGTGACTCACGCCCACCAGCAATCAATACCACATACCACAGTGCCAGGGGTGTGGTGGCTCCTGCCTGTCATCCCAGCACTCGGGAGGCAGAGGCAGGAGGATTGCTGAGTTTGAGGCTTGCCTGAGCTACACAGTGAGCTCAGGGCCAGCCTGAACTACAAAGCAAGACCCTGTCTCAAAAAAAAAAAAGAGAAGCACTAAACCTGCTGGAAAAATAGGTTAAGTAGAACTCTCGGAGACACTGGCACAGGGAAAGACTATGAACAAAACCTCAGCAGTATGAGAATTAGCAGAAAGAATCAACAACTGTGATCTCATCTTACTAAAAAGCTTCTGCACAACATGAGAAATCACCAACAGAGTGAAAAGACAACCTACAATATGTGGGGAAAAAATTATCAGATATTTCAGACAAAGGGCTACTATCTAGAGTATATAAAGAACTTTAAAAAATCACCCCCCCAATTTAAAGACTCAATTCAAAAATGGGCATCTGAAATGGACATTTTTCAGATGAAGAAGTAAAGCCAGTTAAGAAACATAATCAACATTATTGGTCTTTCAAGAGAGATAGATGAAAACAACACTGAGATTCCATCTCACCCCACAAGAATGGCTGCTATCACAAAATCAAACAAAATATGCTGGCAGGGCTGTGGGGAAAAAGGAACCCTTCACTGTTGGTGGGACTGTAGACCAGTGAACACTGTGGAGATCAGTGTGACGATTCCTTAAAAACTAGGTCTCAAAGACCCATTTGACACTGCTATTCCCCTGCAAGGTATACATTAAAAAAAATTGGAGGAATCATACCACAGCAACACATGTGCACCCATGTGTAATTAAAAACCTGCCAGCAAAGAAAAGTCTGGGTGCGGATGGTTTTACTGCTGAAATCTACAAGACTTTCAAAGAAGAGCTAATGCTCTTCTCTGGAACATCAGTGAGACAAAAGTCCTTCAAAAATATTTCTCTGTGTAATTTTTTAATATTCACTTACTGAAAATTCCAAGGAAAGAAACTAAAACACCCAGAGTAAACTCACCCAGGGTAAACTTCAGAAACAGTCCCAAAGCAGAAAAGTACTCATCAGTAAAGCAAGAAAGGTTTAAATCAAGTATGCTATTAACAACACATTTAGTTATCAATTTGTGATAGCTCAATCTTGGAAACAGCCCAAGTGCCCATCAACAGGAGACTAGATAAAGAAGATGTGGTCTTTTTTTTTTTTTTTTTTTTTTGCCTTTTGAGACAGGGTCTCGCTTTGTAGTTCAGGCTGGCCCTGAGCCCAGGCAAGCCGCCGCGAACTCAGAAATCCTCCTGTCCCGGCCTCTCAAGTGCTGGGATTACAGGCGTGAGCCACCACATCCGGCATTGTGGTATGCGGTGTTGATTGTTGGTGGGCGTGTGTCCACGCCCAGCATTATATGTGGTTACCAGGGATCGAACTCAACTCAGGACCTTGCGCTTGCAAGGCAGGCGCCGGAACCACTGAGCTAACCCTCCGGTCCCGAAGATGTGGTCTTTTATAAAATGGAGTATTACTCTGGCATAAAGAATAATAAATCTGAGTCATTTATACTCAAATGGGCATACCTTGAGGACATACTCATACATGAAATAAGTAGAACACAGATGTGTAAATACCATATCTTTTCTTTAGTATGAAAAACTGAAGGTGTACATGAACATCAAAATGTATGATAGGTAATGTAAAATAGGAAGAAAATATGCAAAGGGAAAAGGGAAAGAGTGTTAGGGGAAAGTAAAGAATCATCTAACAAGTTTATGCATATTCTGCTTCTTTTAAGCACAGATGTTCAGATTCAGTATATTATAAAGAAAAACCTTATTTTGGTTCACAGAATCATGAAAGCCAGTTAAACCATGCCTCCAAGGCTCTCCTCCATTGTTTCACACTAGCATTTCTTTAATACATATACTTCAAGGGATTATTTGCAAAGCTAAATTATAGCATTGACAGTGACCCAATGTGACTCATTTCCTCTTATGTCATACTAATTTTTTTTTTTTGAGACAGGGTCTCGCTTTGTAGTTCAGGCTGGCCCTGAGCTCACTATGTAGCCCAGGCAAGCCTAGAACTCAGCAGTCCTCCTGCCTCTGCCTCCCGAGTGCTGGGATTACAGGAGTGAGTCACCACGCCCAGCACTCTTGTGGTTACCGGGATCGAATTCAGGACCTTGCGCTTGCGAGGCAGGCGCTGGAACCACTGAGCTAAATCCAGCCCTATCATACTAATTTTTTGGACATAGTGGCTTCTACAGCCAATCACAAGCAGAAAACTCTGCTTCTTATCTCCATACATTGCAGAATTGTTAACAACTCATTTGTACATTTGCTTCTTTCCAATTAAAAAACAAACAAAGCGGGCCGGAGGGTTAGCTCAGTGGTTCCAGCGCCTGCCTCGCAAGCACAAGGTCCTGAGTTCGATCCCCAGTAACCACATACAATGCTGGGC
>PVIC010042666.1:0-15717 GCA_004025085.1 Thryonomys swinderianus
ATGAGGGGAAGGAATAAATATGATACAGAAAGAAAATAAAAGAGCATGTATAAAGGGGGAGGAGGGGGGAGTGGGTAGGGATATGGGTAAAAATGAGAATTAACTTGTGGCATATACTGGTACAAATTTCCCAATGTTATATGTGATTTTGAGATGTATATAAATTGTACCAATAAAGAATTCAATTAAAAAAAAAAGAGCCTGCTGTTTGCTGGATATGTGGCCACAGCCAAGTCATTTCACATCTAAACCTCGGGCCACACAAAGGAGATGTCCGCAGTGACCGTGGGCCACACAGAGTGGCTGTGGTGAGTGTAATCTCACCAGTGACAATGTCCCATGGTGCCAAACTCTTCAGTGAACTCAGCCTGTACTCATATCTTTGTTATATGGACATGATTTTCAGTAACAAGAAGGTAGATCAAGACTCATAACACAATTATCCATTTTGGGTGGGTATATATTGGTTTTTGTTTTGTTTTGTTTTCTGCAGTACTGGGGATCAAACTTGGCCCCTTATGCTTCCAAGGTAAACATAGTACCACTTGAGCTAAATCCCCAGCTTGGTGAATATATTTTGAAGGATGCACACGTACCTTTAGAAATCTTGGCTTTTGATTAACAAGTAATAAAAAAATGTTTTTCCATAGTTACAAAAAAAGTATATTACTAAAGCCAGACATGGTGGTACACACCTACAATCTCAGCATTTGGGAGCCTTAGGCAGGAGGATCACAGACAGTTAAGAGACCAACCTGGGCTCCATAATGAGTTCAAGGCCAGCCTGAACTCCACAGTGAGATCCTATTTTTTAAAAAAAGAAGAAAAAGGAAGGGGAAGTGTTTAAACAAATATTCCATAATCTTCTTTGAACATTAAATGTAACTGGTACCAAGCATTTGCTTTAATGTTAGGTCCTTTAAAAGTCGAACAACCTTGCTTAGTATACACAAGGCCCAGGCTTCAATCCCCAGCACCTCAATAAAAAGAAAAAAGAAAAGAGAGAGAGAGAAAAGTACATCCATAAAACCTGCCTCTCAGAGACAGCACCTAGCCCTTCTCCTGTGGGCAGACTGCACTTGGAGACTCACCTGGAGCAGACACACATGCTGAGAGTTGGATTGTGACTTAGCCACAGAGATCTTGCCCAGCACGCACACTGCAAAATAAACACAGAAAAGGTGGTAGACATGCCTGTGTTTGACTTCCACAGTAAAGTTCTAAGGAGGTGCTGTGGCTTCCATCTTGTGCTACCTCTAGCCCTTTCTTGAGTCACTTGCTGTGGGACAAGCCACCTGGCACTGGGGAGGTAGCCTATGGAGAAGCCCATGTGACTGACAGTGAAGGGAACCCAGGCCTAGAGCCAGTGAACAGAAGTCCTCCTAGCAATGGTCATATGAGGACACCATCTTGGACAGCCACCCAATTAAGCCTTCGGATGACTGTAACCCCAACTAACTAACTGTTGGCTACAACCTCCTGCTAGACTCTCAGCCAGAACCACTCCCAGATTTCTGGCCCCCAAATCTGACAATAGCACATTTTTGTTTCTGTAAGCCATGAGCTTTTGGGATAATTTGTTACACAACAATAGATAACTAATATACATTTTTGAAAAATGTGGTTCTGAGTAAAATATTCTGAGCCAATATTCCACTGTCTTTCTCCATACACACACATAAAACCTTCAATAAAATTCTCTGCTCATGGCCTCTTCTGAAATCAGAATTAACTTCTCCAAATTCCACCAGATCACAACTGTATTCTTTGTATTATTCTCTCATTCATTCATTAATTCATTCAGCAAACTCTATCAAGCATTTCATGCCAGGTAATGTTCTAGAAACTTGCTTATTGTCCAGGTACGCCAACAAGCAGGAGAGACCAAAATCTCAATTCCTGTGGGACTCACAAGCAGCAGAAATAAACAACATGTAGTATGTTGCACAGTAAGAAGAGCTAAGGGGGTCAAAGCAAATAGTCACTCTGATCGCTCAAACTCCATTTTTTGACTATCAAAACAGACCAGAGCAACCAGGGTGTGGTGCCACACACTTGTAATCCCAGGATTCAGGAGGCTAAAACAGGAGGATCACTGTGACTTTGAGGCCAGCCTGGCCTACATAGTGAGTTCAAGTCCAGCTTGAAGTGAGAGTCTGTTTCACAAAATACAAACAAGGGCTGGGGATTTAGCTCAGTGGTTCTGAACCCACCTTGCAAATGCAAGGTCCTGACTTCAACCCCTGCTACCCACCCCCCCCCCCCCCCCCCCCCCCCCCACACACACACACCAAAAAAAAAAAAAAACAGAGACATTCTCATTCCTTATGCTGATCCAAAGTAAGACTTCTTCTGCCTTATGGCTCCCTTCCCAGGACAGATTCTTCCAAAGATGGCCAGTAGATAAGGAAAGTGAAGAAAAAGCTACATGGGCTTCTCAGTCACCTCCAACTGCAAGTGACATATGTCCCTACCACCCATGGGCCACAAAAATAAAATACTGCATGGCCCTGCCACCTTTCAAAGAAATATGGGGAACACAGTCTCGATGAGAGCTCCATGCTGGAAGGGAACAGAGTCCTTGGTGGGCAGTGATTTCTCCCTGCTGCACTCACCGGGATTTACTCCTGCTTCACCAGGCTCACTGCTGGGCCATACTGAAGCCCCAGCATAGTTGTGAGAAGAAGAGCAAATGTCTCCTGTCTTGATATTTGAAATCCAGTTGCAAAAATGTCAACCCTTTTTTGGAGTCATTGCCTCAAATTTTTATTTAGTGCCTCACCAATAAATAAATAAGGGCTGAGAATTTAGCCCAGTGGTTCCCGCCTCTGCCTTGCAAGCACAAGGTCCCAAGTTCGATCCCCAGTACCACACACCACAGTGCCGGGTGCAGTGGCTCACAGCTGTCATCCCGTTATTTGGGAAGCAGAGGCAGGATTGCTATGAGTTCAAGGCTTGCCTGGGCTACATAGTGAGCTCAGGGCCAGCCTGAACTACAAAGCGAGACCCTGTCTCAAAACAAACAAATAGGGCTGGAGATTTAGTTCAGTGGTTCTGGCATGTTCCTAGCAAGAGCAAGGTCCCTGGCTCGATCTCTGATAACCACATACAACAATGCCAGGAATGCTGACTCACACCCACCAGCAATCAGCACCACATACCACAGTGCTGGGCATGGTGGTTTACCCCTATAATCCCAGCTTTTGGGAGGCAGAGGAAGGAGGATTGCTGAGATTTCAAGACTTGCCTGGATTACATAGTTCAGAGCCAGACTGAACTACAAAGTGAGACCCTGTCTCAAAACAAAGAAACTATGACCAACCAGTAAGATTGCAAGTATAGCTGCTTAGGTAATACTGATCCAGTGGGGAAGCAGGTCATGCAGCAAGTGTTCATGGAAGACACAAGGACCTCCTCAGGAAGGGATGGATCAGGAGGTCCTGGTCACACAGCTCTCTGGTCTTTAATGGGCCAGATGATACCAAGTATAGTATAATCCTCAATTTATCACTTACCCGTCGGGGAGGCACATAGGCCTGGTCATTCTGCCTTTATCTTGAGGCCTGGCCTTTGACAGATGTGCCTCCAGCCACAGTTATAATGTGTTCCCATCTTCTGCACTGACTCCCTCGAGGGCCTGCCTCAGTCTGATTATCTAGATTACAGTGGACCCTTGATTTATGAACTCAATTTGTTCCCAAGGGCTGGGTGTAACTCAAATTGGACAATTGAAGGCTTAGGCTCCTCTCCACAGCCTTCAAAGTCTCTCTCCTGTCCACAGGCAGATCTCAGTGTCTTTAGAGAGACTTGGGTCAGGATCTCTCAGTTAACCCCACACAGGAAAGGATGTTGTCATGTTCCTTCCAGAACTCTTGAAGGCTTCAGTCTGTATCTGAGACCATCTGGAAGCACAAACAGCCAGCATTCAGGTTATAACTCAAGACTTTGGCTGTAAGTTAAAACTAAAATTCCAGTCATAACTCAAGTTGTTCATATGTCAGGCTAGTTGTAACTCAAGGGGCCACTGTATCCCTATCAAACTTAGCTGTCTGTAATAATCCTTGCACTCTGGGAGGCTGAGGCAGGAGGATCACAAGTTCGAGCACAGTCTGGGAAATTTAGCAATTGAGTACAATCCTGTCTAAAAATAAAAACTAAAAAGGAACTGCAGATATCCTCAGTGCAAAGACCCTGGTTTCAATTTCCACTACTGCAAAACAAAGTAAAATAAATGATGGATTTTAAAAACCTCTGAAGATAATTCCTTCCAAACTCACGCTTCACAATCTCATGGCCAAGTGCACAGAGCAATGGAGCAGGAGATCTACCTACACAGTCTTGTGTCAGTGAAGAACAGAGACGTGTTCTGAGAACAGTATTGTTAGTTTATCCTTACAAAAACAGTGTACCTACACTAAGAGAGCTACCATGTCACTAGGTGACGTCATCCTACAGGGCTATGACTGATATAAACATTGTCCTGGGATAGCTGCATATCTCCTAGATATTAACAGAGAAATGAAAACTAGGATGTAAATAGATGACTCCTGAAAAGTAGGCATCACGAGGTGCGAAATCGAAACCGGATTTTCAGGTGGCTAATCATATCTCCAAAGAAATTGGGGTAAGCTCTGAAACAGTATCTGCAAAGAAAGTCTTTCCAGTTATAATGAAGTCACAGACTAGAACTCAAAAACTTGCCCAGTTTAGTTAGTGAAAATGGGCCTTCTTTAAGCGCCGCAGGCCACATCCTCTTATCTCAAATTACCCTGGGACCACCAGGAAGAAACTCATCTGCATCTGATTACTTTTCTAAGAGAAAGAAAGAGATGTCCAAGCAGCAAGCCAGGAGTCCTTCCCCTGAGCTGTTAGCCCGCTTCTGATTCTGCTTCCCAGCTGGCAGCAGTGGAGAGCACCACCTGAGGCCATTAGCATGGGGAAGGGGGAAGCAGTTTATTTAGCTCCGGTGTTGGAGGTGGAAACAGCATCCCAACAGCAAGCAGTCCCTGGCCAAGGCCCAGGAGCTGGAGAAACCGCAGGGCAAACAAAGGAGGAGGCAGAAAAGACAGGCAGACAGACCAAGCATGCTCCTTGTATAGCAAGCCTCTTTCAAGGCCTCAAAAACCAGAGTCCCCAAAATAAAAGGCTCCATCAAAAAATGGGAAACTGGGCTGGAGATTTAGCTCAGTGGCTCTGGTGCCAGCCTAGCAACCGCGAGGTCCTGAGTAGAATCTCCCATAACCACGTATAATGCTGGATGTGGTGACTCACGCCCACCAGCAGTCAGTACCACACACCACAGTGCCAGGCGTGGTGGCACATGCCTGTCATCCCAGCGCTCGGGAGGCAGAGGCAGGAGGATTTCTGAGTTCGAGGCTTGCCTGGGCTACATCATAGTAAACTCAGGGCCAGCCTGAACTACACAGCAAGACCCTGTCTTGAAAAATTAATTAATTAATTAATAATAAAAACAAATGGTATTTCATTTATATAAATATATATACATATGCACAGAAAAGGACTTAAAAGATTACATACCTGTGCCGGGCATGGTGGCTCATGCCTGTAATCCCAGCACTCGGGAGGCAGAGACAGGATTGCTGACTTTGAGGCTTGCCTGGGCTATATAGTGAGCTGAGGGCCAGCCTGAACTACAAAGCGAGACCCTGTCTCAAATTAAAAAAAGATTACATAAACCATCATTACATAAATGTTTTTTCTAAGGAGACCAGATTAAATTATAGGTTAATAGTTTTCTTTTGTTTGTCCATAAAAACTGATTGTTCTGAAACGAGCATGAATTTTTATTAATTGTAAACAGAGAAGCACAAATAATGAAAGAAACAATCTAATTTTAAAATGCAAATATTTAAATTTACTTTTAGGAGGTGAGCAGGTTATTATATGGATTGCAGTTTGAGTCAATCATTGGATGAAAATCAATTAGAGGAAATTTGAAAAGCAGAAATTAGAAAGACAGGGGATTTAGCACACTGGTTCCAACAACTGCTTCATAAGTACAGGGTCCTGAGTTCAATTCCTGATACAAAAAAGATTAAAACATTTTAAAACAGAAATTAGAGAGTTCTTTCTTGTTCTTTGTTTGTTTGTTTTGGTTTTGGTTTGGTTTGGTTTGGTTTTGCACCAGAGATCAAACTCAGGACCTTGCACTTGTAAGGCAGATGCCAGAAACACTGAGTTAAATTGCCAGCCCCCAGAGGAGATTTCTCAATGGAAATCCAGATAAAATTGTTAGCAGACATATAAATAGTTGCCAAGTATAATCAAACTAACAGTGCTAAACGAAACAGAACCTGAGATAAAAAGCATTTTCCAGTAAATTGTTGCTGAAAACAAAAGTCTACAAAGCCCTCAGAGTAAAAGTTTGAAATTTGGGGTCCAAACTGCCTCCACTATGCTGCCATAGCACAAAAGTGGCCATAGATAATTGAGAATAGATGAGCATGAACGTGTTGCAATAAAACTTTATTTACAAAGTGGCCAGGCACGTTTGGCCTACAGCCATAGTTTGCCTACCTCTGGCCTAGACAAAATGCTACATAGGAAAATTGTTAATGATCCCGTGGATGGTAACTTACTTGCCATAACGATGGGGTATTCTTGCCAGGTGGCAGTTCTCTCATTCCTTTATCTACAATCAAAGTCCTTTTCCTTCTTTTCAATTCAGATCCTCTTTTGAGAATCATGAGATTGCTAGCCTTAGAGGGGTTTCTAATTTTTTCCTCCTTCATCAGACTGAGAACACCTAAAGACAAGAGAGCATCTTTTCCTATCCACTTTTTTTTTTGAGATAGCATCTCGTTATGTATCTGAGGTTGATTTTAAACTTACTATATAAACTGGGCATGGTGGCTCACACCTGTAATCCCAGCACTTAGGAGGAAGAGGCAGGAGGATTGCTGAGTTTGAGGCTTGCCTGGGCTACATGGTGAACTCAGGGCCAGCCTGAAATACAAAGCGAGACCTAGGGGTCTCAAAAATAAAATTGTATTTAACTTCTTTTGCAAGGATTTTTATGAACAAAACCTCAGTCACAGAGGAAATGTCAAAAAGAATTAACAACAGGGATCCCATTTCATTAAAAAGCTTTTGCACAGCAAAAGAAACCACCAACATTGGAGAGACAACCCACAAATTGGGAAGAAAAATCTTACCAGTGTTTCTCAAAGGACTAATATCTAGAATATATAAAGAACTCAAGAAAATCGGCCCCCCCCCCTCCAATTTAAAGGCCAATCTAAAAATGGGCATCTGAAATGAACAGACACTTTTCAGATGAAGAAGTAGAAACAGCAAATAAATACATAAAAATATGTTCAATATCACTGGTCTTTCAAGAGATGCAAATTAAAACAATTCTGAGATTCTACCTTGTTCCAGAAAAATATTGTTATTACCAAGAAGCCAACGAGGTTAGGGATTTAGCTCAGTGATTCTGGCACCTAACTTGACTGCATTGTCCAGAGTTCAATCCCCAGTACCAAAAAAGAAAAAGAAGAAGAAAGAAAGAAAGAAATCAATGAATAGCAAATGCTGGTGGGGCTGTGGGAAAAAAGGAACCCTTTCTGCTGTTGATGGGAGTGTCGATTGGTACAGCCATGTGGAAATTAGTGTGGGTTGGGCCGGAGGATTAGCTCAGTGGTTCCAGCTCCTGCCTCACAAGCGCAAGGTCCTGAGTTCGATCCCCGGTAACCACAGACAATGCTGGGCATGGAGACTCACGCCCACCAGCAATCAGTACCACATACCACAGTGCCGGGCATGGTGGCTCACGCCTGTAATCCCAGCACTCAGGCGGCAGAGTCAGGAGGACTGTTGAGTTCGAGGCTTGCCTGAGCTACACAGTGAGCTCAGGGCCAACCTGAACTACAAAGCAAGACCCTGTCTCAAAAATAAATAAATAAATAAATAAATAAATAAATAAATAAATAAATAAATAAATAAATAAATAAAAAATAGAGATTAGTGTGGAGATTCCTCAAAAAAAAAAAAAAAAAAAAAACCTGCGCTTCCATTTTACCTAGCCATTCACCTTCTTGGTATCTCCCTAAAAGAATTAAAAGCATCTTACTGGCGATATACTCACACTTATGTTTACAGTGGCACAGTTTGTAATAGCTAAATATTGGAAACCACCCACATGCCCATCAACTAGATAAAAATGGAAGATTTTTTGCAATGGAGTACTACTCTGGAATAAAGAAGGATGAGCTTGAGACCTTTATACCTAAATGGATGCACCTTGACACCATACTGTTCAGTGAATAAACCAGAAACATATGTTTAAATATTGCCTTGTTTCTCTGGTGTGAGAAACCAAAAGTGAAAATGAGGATTAAAACGTATAATAGATATTATAAAATGAAGGAAAATGTTCAAATGAAAGGGACAACAAGGGAGGACAGAAGGAGAAAGTAAGGAAGGGACAAAAAAAGTGAAAACAGAAGGAAAAAATGGAAACAAAGTTTTTGTATAAATAGGGGGGCAGGGACTTGAGGAAGGGTGTACCATGTACAGGTGCAAATTCCTTATGATGAGTGTTATAATTATATATGCCTAAAAATGTATCAGTAAATGTTTTGCTATAGAAAAATAAAAATAAATTTAAAACCAAAAAATTTACCAATAAATGTTTTGGCAAAAGAAAATTGCATTTAACTTTTTTTGTTGTTGTTATTTAAACAATGCCTCAAATAATGGCAGCTGGGCATGGTGGCACACACTTGTGATCTCAGCACCGGGGAGGCTGAGGCAGGAGGATCGCTGTACGTTCAAGGCCAGCCTGGACTACACAATGAGTTTGAGGCCAACCTGAATTACTTGGTGACACCTTGTCTTAAAAAAACCAATCTCTCGGGCCAGAGGGTTAGCTCAGTGGTTCCGGCGCCTGCCTCGCAAGCGTAAGGACCTGAGTTTGATCCCCGGTTACCACATATAATGCTGGGCGTGGTGGCTCACGCCTGTAATCCCAGCACTCGGGAGGCAGAGACGGGAGGATTGCTGAGTTCACGGCGGCTTGCCTGGGCACCATAGTGAGCTCAGGGCCAGCCTGAACTACAAAGCAAGACCCTGTCTCCAAAAAGCCAAAAAAAAAAAAAAAAAAAAACAATCTCTCAATCAGTAAATGGACAGCAGGTAAGAAATGACAGCAGAGGACTTCTGAGCTCATTTCTGCAGGAAAGCCCGGTGCTGTCGAGTGACACACAAACCCAAGCTTCCAGGAGTGCAGCCCTCTGGACCCTAGTCAGTGTCACAAACATTCTCCCTCCACTCCAGGAGCAGCCACCCTGGGTCCAGGGCACAGGGGAAGGGGCACATGGACCCATGGGATGGGTCCAGACCTGCCTGCCACTCCCCTAGGCTGCTAGTGAACCATTTTCCTTATGCACCTCATTGACTGTGGGACCCACTTCACAGCAGGCATTCAATAATGAGTATTTGCTGGTCTCCTCTAAGGGCCAGGATCCAAAGGACAGTAAGAGCACTGTACTGGTTTTCCTAAGTTCATATGCAAAGACCTTTTATTGCAGCAGAAGAATTAATTTCCTCTAAAGCAACATCAAAGACAAATACTGCATGGTCACATTTCTATGTGACACCTACTGAAGCTGAATTCACAGAAATAGTAGAGTGAAGGTTACCAGAGACAGGGGAGGCCGAGTGTGTGATGGCTCACAGCTGTCATCCCAGCACTCGGGTGGCTGAGGCAGGAGTATCATTATGAGTTTGAGGCCAGCCTGAGCTACATAGTGAATTTGAAATTAGTCTGAACTATACAGTGAGACCCTGTCTCAAAAAAATAAAAACAAAGAACAAAAACCAGAGACAGGGGGTAGGCATGAGGAATTGGGCAGGTAAAGAGGACAAAGTCAGGTAGAAAGAAGACATTCCAGAGATCTGGTACATAGCATGGTAACTATAGTTCACAATACACTCTATACCTGAAAATCATAAGGAGTACCTTTCAGTGCCCTCCGTAAAAATGATTCACAAATGAGAGAATGCATAGAGGTTTATTGATGGGTTTAGCTATACACACAATGTGTATAGCTACATTTGTACACACAATGTGTATAGCTATACATACAATTAGCTACACTGAAATGTGTATCCACATTTCAAGCCATCATGGGTTTTTGTTTGTTTTCTCTTTTCTTTTCTTTTCTTTTCTTTCCTTTTTCTTCTTTTTTGCCAGAAATTGAACTCAGGACCTCGCTCTTACCAGGTAGTCACTGTGCCACTGAGCTACACCCAGGGCCCTGTTTTCTTTTTTGAGACAGGGTCTCTCTGTATAGCTCAGGCTGACCCCAAACTCATAGTGATCCTCCTGCCTCAGCCTCCTGAGTGCTGGGATAACAATTGTGCACCACCAATCCCGGATCAAATCATGTTTTATATTAAAAATATAAGCACAATTTCTTTCAATTCCAGCAAATACATTTTTTTTCAAAAGAAGTAGTGGTTCAATTAATCAAATATGGGAGGAGGGGCATACTAGGTCTAGTCAACTAATAGCCAGGCAGTTTCCAGAAAACTAAAAAGTTGAACCTTGTTTCCATTCAGTGAACAACAGTACAATATGATAAACTAAAGAATCATGATAAAATGGAACTACATGGCCAGCACAGTGGTGCACACCTATAATCCCAGCCCTCTAGAGGCTGAGGCGGGAGGATCACTATAAAATCAAACCCAGCCTGGGCTATATAGTAAAACCTTGTTTCAAAAAGAGGTGGGGGAGAATTATTCCATTCTAGTGTTTTCAATCATTCTAAATGTGCTTGATTTTATTCTTTAAAATTTTTTTCTTTAGCACCTACTATTTGCCTGGCTGTTCATTACCTAGCAGCATAGGTATAAAAGCTGTAATGGATGTCCCTTGCCTGCAACAGTGGAGTAAGACAGGTAATCATTTTTACAAATGAGAAAACAAGACAATCATGTAAGTGAGTTCTTAAATTCAGTGCATAATAGAGAAGAAAACATCAATAGAGCTACATATATTCAGGGAGAGTTCAGGGGTCAGAGAGCAACCACAAATATTCAAGACCTACTGACAGGATGAGGAAGGGAAGGGACAAACCATGATTAGTGAAAGTATAAAGCTGCTGGCCTGGTTTTATTTATTGATCCATTTATTTTGCCTGATTTTACCCAAGATTCCATTTCTTTGATTCTGATCATGATTGTCAATATATGTGGCTTCTCTTGAGGTAATTAAGTTAAAATAACTTTAGAATGGAAATTGTGTGTCATATAGGGTTTCAACTGGATTGTTTTAAAAATGCATTTCAAAGGAAAGGAAGAAAACACCCAATATACTTGGATGACTGGACTGACACAGTGGGATGGAAGACAATCCTTCTTATTTGAATTTTGCTATATCTTTCATCCTTTTCCTCAATACTTATACAATATTTTCATAATTTGGAAAAACACATACTGTTTACAAATTGTGATAAAGCTGCACTTTTCTGATAGTCATGTAAATTCTGGAGTGGTGCTGGACAAATAGATGCATCTGACCATCCCTGTGGAAGCTCTTGATGTTTTAAATACCAGAGCAAGAGCCTAGGACTTATTTCACGGGCTATTGGACTGGTAAACTATGGAGTAAACTTCCATCCATTTTCCATGAATTTTGTCTTGCCCCGGTGAGAAAATGAAGTATTTTTTAAGCTAATCAGTGGCAATCTGGGGTTGATTTTACTTGCTGAGGAAAGGTTCATGGCCAGTGGTTTGATAGGAAGAGCTGCCCAAGTCCCAAGGCAGCTCTGGGGTCACACATCCTCCACTGGTCACACAGCTGATGGGAATTTTAAACACAGCTTTCATCTTTGAACTTTGTCTTCATGATTTAGCTCACAGAGCAAACTGTTGTCATATTTTCCAGTTAACTTGACCAAGCAGCCCTTGAAGAATAATTGAATCCTATATTTTCACTTTGCCCGCCCTACCTCTAGTACGGCCCAATCAATAGATATGTCTTATCCGTATTTGCTTTTGATATTTACTAATTGCTTTGAAACATTGCCCTTTGTCTACTTCATTCTCTCATTCTGACTCTTTTTCCACCTACTCAGCTGTTTCTTGGCCTTCCCACACCTTCTCCTGATTTATCTCAGTGGTATCAAGTTCACTTCTGAGAAGAACTGGCACATTTTCAAAATTTGGGAACATTTAGCAGAGTTATGACAATGTGGCTGTGTAATTGTGGTAACTCATTATCAGTCAGGAAAGTTAGCAATTTTTGTTGGTTAGCCATGGTATTTATGGATTTATGAAGCTGTGGGGACTCTTACAAGTTGTTGGCACTATAGGTTTTCATGAATATTTTCTTTTGTAAGCTTTCACATAATTTTCTTTCATTTTTGTTTTTATAATCACTAATTAGTAATATTATAACATAATTGCTCACACTCACCAAGTTGGTCTGTATGCTAGACATCCCACTTGGTTGTTTAAATCCACGGATTCACTGAACCCTCAAGAAAACCCTAAGAATTAGAATGATCAGCCCCACATTATGGTGTAGGAACTTGAGGCCTGGAGATACTAAAGAGTTAAAATCTAGGCTCTAGGGCCCGGGTTGTGGCTCAGTGGTACCACACCCACCTTGCAAACTCAAGGTTCTGAGTTTGGTCCCTGGTACCACCAAAAAAAAAAAAGAAAAAATAAAGTAAGCTCTATGAAGACAATAGCTTTTGTCTCTCTCTCTCTCTCTCAAAAAAAAAAAAAACTTCTCTGTCTAAAGTTGAAGGTAGGGTCAGGGATTTAGCTCAGCTGTTCCAGCACTTACCTCACAAGCACAAGGTCAAGAGTTCAATCCCCAGTACCAAATAAATAAAGTCAAAGATAGATTTTTTAGACATGAAAAAGGGAGTAGAAGAGGGGAAAGGAAGGAGTGTAATGGGATGAAAATAACCCAAAATACACTGTGTGCCTGCACCAGTATTTCAAAGTGAATCTCATTGTTTTGTATTACTGATATGCACTAATAAAAATTAAAATAAATTGCCCTACCTTGCTCTAGGGTCTTTTAAAAAACATGTGTGGCCCTACACAAGTTCTGAGTAGCTTCCAGATTCATGGAGTCACACAATGACAAAACAAAAGCACCAACGACAGAAAAGAATATATAAACATATAAGGGCAAAGCTGGGCATGATGGCACATGCCTGTAATCCCAGCATTTGGGAGGCTGAGGTAGGAGGACTGCAAGTTCAAGGCCAACCTGTGCTATATAGTAAGTTCAAGCCCAGCCCGAACTAATCCATGGTTGTTTGTGGAAACAAAATGCTAGGAGTAGGGCTGGGGAAGTAGCTCAGGGCTAAAGCACTTGCCTATCATGCATGGGGCCCTGACTTCAAGCAATAGCAACACATAAAAAAAAAGAAAAGGGGAAGAAGGAAAATATTAGAAACAAACTAAATATTCAAAAGAGAAAAGGAGGGGGAATTACAGTGTACTAAAACAGTGAAATGTCATGCAAGTATTTGAATACTCATTATACCTTTTGAGCAGAGTTGCAAAGGAAGAATAGGTGGGCCAGAGATTTGGCCCAGTGGTTCCAGTGCCTGCCTCGCAAGCACAAGGTCCCTGGTTCAATCCCTGGTAACCACATACAATAATACTGGGCGTGGTACGCCTACTGATAATCAGTACCTCATACCACAGATGCCAGGCTTGGTGGCTCAAGCCTGTAATCCCAGCACTTGGGAGGCAGAGGCGAGAGGATTGCTGAGTTCAAGGCTTGCCTGGGCTACATAGTGAGCTCAGGGAGAGTCTGAACTACAAAGCGAGACCCTGTCTCAAAAAAAAAAGAAAGAAAGAAAGAAAGAAAGAAAGAAAGAAAGAAAGAAAGAAAGAAAGAAAGAAAGAAAGAAAGAAAGAAAGAAAGAAAGAAAGAAAGAAAGAAAGAAAAGGCTCTTAGCAGGACTTAATCTTATGTCTGTCTGTCTGCTTGTCTGCCACAGGGTCTCCCTATGCAGTTTAGGCTAGCCTCAAACTCACAGTGATCCTCCTGCCTCAGCCTCCGGAATGCTGAGAATACAAGCATGCACTATCACCCCCCTGCACTTTCTCTTATCCTATTATTATAGGTAGAAAAACCAGCTAGACATATATAGGCAGATAGATAGGGCGGGCCCTTGAAAGACTTGCAAAAAAAGAGGATCCTTCTGAAGGTCAACACCATCAATGAGGAACTACACTTCCAGATAGCAGTGACTGGCAGACCTCATCTCCCAGGATGGAATGTCAAAATCCGATCCAGCCCCTCCCTGGGAATGCAACAATTGCAAATTCCCCAAACAGGGGGCCAAGACTTTGAACCACCTGGAGGAGTCTCCTGACAAGCAAGACCCTCTAGGGCTTGATTTCTCATTGGACCCTATTCAATCAAAAAGTTGCTGAAGTAATTATGCTTGTCATTTACCCATTGGTTAGCCATGGTTTGCCCATTTCTTTCAAATCTTATTGGAAGCCCCTACTGTACTCATTGGTCAATTGCAACCCGTCTACCTTTTTTGAATCTTACTGGTAGCCCCCTATTTCAGACCCGCCTCACCTTGTGGCTTTGCTCCATAAAAGCCCTCTAAAAAGTGAGGTGGGGGGTACCACTCTCCGGGTTCCCCCTTCTGTCTCTCTTAAGGCAGAAGCTTTCTCTCCCAATAAAATTTTCCTACTCAAACCTCCATCGTTCCTAAAATTCATTCTTCGATTTTTAGAGAACACAAACTCGCGTTTCAGGTGGGGAGTTAGGCCTTAACTCTCCTGCATCACTATGATTCTACACACTTCTTGATGCTCCTGCATTATCTGGATGAGATACTTTCCTGTCCTCTTTCTGCCCCCAACAAATCATCTTCATTTTCAAGTCTGAAAAAACTACTCACTTTTAGTGACTTCCAAGTACTGATTAGTTCAAGAAGTCCCTTGTTGGTTGTGCTAACCATGTGGCCGATTTGTGTAAGAATTCCTGTGTGTGTGTGTGTGTGTGTGTGTGTGTGTGTGTGTGGTACTGGGGATTGAACTCAAGCCCTTGTGCTTCCAAGGTAGTCATGGTACCACTAGAGCTAAATCCCTGGCCCAAGAATTCCTTTCTTTTTTTTTGAGACAGGGTCTTGCTTTGTACTTCAGGCTGGCCCTGAGCTCTCTATGTAGCCCAGACAAGCCTCAAACTCAGCAGTCCTCCTGCTTCTGCCTCCCAAGTGCTGGCATTATAGGCTTGAGCCACAAAGCCCAGCATTTGTGGTATGTATGTACTGATTGCTGGTGGGAGTGAGTCACCACCCCCGCTATTGTTATATATGGTTCCAGGGATGGAACCAGGGACCTTGCACTTGCTAGGCAGGCACTGGAACCACTGATCTAAATCTCATGCCCAAGAATTCCTTTCTTAAGTAACTTCAGGGCCCAGGATTTAGCTCAGTGGTTCTGGCACCTGCCTGGCAAGTGCAAGGTCCTGAGTTCGATCTCCAGCACCATGTACCATAAGGCCAGGCGTAGTGGCTCACACCTATAATTCCAGCACTCAGGAGGCAGAGGCAGGAGGATTGCTGTGAGTTCAAGGCTAATTTGGGCTACATAGTAAGTTCAGGGCCAGCCTGAGTGACAAAGCGAGACCTTGTCTCAAAAAAAAAGAAAGAGAAAGAAAGACAGAGAGAGAGAGAGGGAGGGAGGGAGGAAGTAAGG
>PVIC010042667.1:0-15715 GCA_004025085.1 Thryonomys swinderianus
TCTGAGTCCCCTTCCAATTTGAAAAAGATTTATCTTTATTCTTACTGCCACCTATTTTGTTTTGCTCTTTTCCTATAATTTCAGTATTTCCTATAAGTGAAACTATGTGATATTTAAGCTCATATGTCTGATTTACTTCATTTAACATTATGGTCTTAAGGTGCATTCATTTTCCTCCAAATGACTCATGTTTATCCTTCTTTGTGGCAAAGTAGTGCTCCACTGTGTGTAAATACCACATTTCTTTATCCATTCATCTGCTGATGGACATACAGGCTGCACCCAAGGTTTAGCTATTATGAATTGCATTGCTCTAAACGTGCAAATGCACATATTACTGTAATATGATGTATTTTAACTTTCTTTCCTATTGAAATTCTCAGTTTTGTCAGCAAGATACTCTTTGCCCCTCCAACATAACTAAAGCATTTCTCACTTGAAGCATTGAGAATTGAATGAATATATATGACAATAATGTAATCATGTGAAAAGGTTTCTCTGTCATTTTTAACACACAGTAGAAGAAAAATTGTGATATGTTTATCTCTTTATTCATAATCCAATCATGTGAAAACGTTTTTTTTTTAAGTCATTGCTTAGTAAATAGACAAAGCAAAAACTATAAAAGTGTAATAGGTTTATATCTTTTCCCAGATTTCTTGGAAGTGAAAGAGATCTTCCTTTGACCCTTGGTCTTTCCTTTGTTTGGGCAAAGATGGTTCTTTGGGAAAAGATAGTTAACAAAACACTAAGTCATTTCTCCTCTTGCCTATTTATAGTACTTACCAATTAAAACTAGGAAGATCATAAAATAATAGCAGTAGCCTTCATGGTCATCTTCCTGATAATTATCTTCATCCTGAGCTGCATTTTAGAACATTTGACTATGCACCAGGCATTATCTTATTTTTTTAAATTTTATTGGGATATAATTCATATGCAATAATACCCTTTTAAAGTGCAATAGTTCAGTATTTTTCAGTATATTTCTTTATCTTGGCAACTGTCACCACTAGTTAATCTTAGAACATTTTCATTATCCCCATAGGAAACCGTATATCCATCAGCAGTCACTCCATACCCCTTTACCGCCCACCCCTGTCAACTATTAATCTCACCATGTGTTTTTGTATTCTGAACATTTTGTTATAAGTGGATTTATACAATATGATCGTTGTGACTAGCTCCTTTCACTGCTCAGCCAGGTACTAGTATGTGTCCATACTTCAGCTCTCTTTAGAGCTGAATAATAGTCCATTGCTAAGATATTTTGAATATTTTGGTGATCTATTGATTGATTAATGAGCAACTGAGTTTCTGCACAGTAAGAGTTGTATTGGGCACAGCTCAAAGCTCTACACGTTTATTTTTAAATTTTCATTCACAATTAATTTTAAAATGTTGAAAAACTAGTACAAGAATTTTCACACATTTTTCTCCCAGATTCTGCTATTATCTTATTCAACTACAGTACAGTGTTCAAACACTGATACAGTGTTGTTATGTTTTCTAAAAACCTTATTGAAATTTCTCCCTTCATTACATTTATATTCTTTTTCTGGTAGAGGATCCAATCCAGGCCTACATATTGCATTTAACTGTCTGCTTTAGTCTCTTCTAAAATGGAGGAGTTCAACATTTTTTCTCTGTATTTAAGACTGACATTTTTTGAGTATTTATCAGTTATTTTTGAAAGATCCTTTGGTGTGTTATTTTTATATTTTTTCATACATCAACTCAGGGGATATATATACTTGGCAAGAATACTGTGTTACAGACTCAGTGCATGATATCAGAAAATATCTAGTATCAATTCACTCCAATTCTGGTGACACTAACTTTGACCACTTTGTTAAGGGTGGCTGTCAAGTTCCTGGAAAGATGCTTTTTCCTCTTATACATAACAATATGTGTGGGGAGATAGTTTGATACTAAGTATCCTGTTTCATAATATGGTCTGGTTCATTAATTTTAGTATCCATTTGACACTTACCTGCAACAGGCAAGTAGCAGGTAATATGGTACTTCCTGGGTGATTTTCTCCCTCCATCATTTCTCCCACATTAATTAAAATTCCACTACCTGGAAGGTTCTACCCTACTCTTCTATTAGTTTATTTACGTATTCATCTAAGCACATATTTTGAACATTATGATCTCATGAGTTCTTTCTTTATTCTACACTTCATAATCCATTATTATAATTATGTTTTGCTAATCTAACAGTTTAACATTTTATGTTTTGCTAACCTAACAGAGGAAGACCCTCTATTTGATTTGTGTCTTGTTTTTCCAGAGGCTCGCATTATTTATCATGCTATTCATTATTTTCCTTCCTAGGCTTACCTTACACTTTTCTTGCTCTAACCCTGGAGGCAGTCATTTGTCCAAAGGAACCTGATAATTTTACTAGAGAGAGATGTTTAGAGACCATAATCTGGACACTACTCCTAACACTAATGTTATTTCATTTCCTCCCTATGAGTTAGTTACAATCAGTGACCTCATTTTTTAAAAAATGAAAGAGCTGGTTCAGAGTCAAAACTAATATGCCACATGTGTACTGAGAGTATGGAACCATTTATCACCTATCTCATCAAGCTTGCAGGGAAGAGAACAGGAAAAGCACTCAAAACTCAATTGTATGTTTAGTTTGTGCAAAATAAAGGACAAGTGGCTTTTGGGGGGTCATGAGTAGGGGTGGGCTGACATGAGAGTTTCCACGCACAAGGAGGGGTCATTGTGGTCTGGTTTCCCTATCAGTGCCAAAGGAAGAGCTGTCTGGAGTTTTTAAATATGTTTGCCCAAATGCGAAGCAATATGAGGTAGGGCTTAGGTCTGAAAGCTATCAGGTAATGAAGGCAGATGATCTTAGTTATTCAGAAATATCAAGGAACCACTAAAAGCTTAATAAAACTAATAAACTGAAAAGATTGCAGATTACAAAATCAATGCATCCAACATAATTGTCTTTCTATATGTTTCCAAAAAAATGTACACAAATAAAATTAAGAATATAACTATAAAAGCACAAAATATTGAAGGATAAATAAAAGAAATATAAAACTTATATCATGAACCTCAAATTATTAAAACAGAAAAAATTTAATACAAAGATATCCCATATTCATGGAGGTGAGCTGTATATAAAATGTACCAATAAAAAATTCAATAAAAATATATATCATTAAAATTACCATATTTCTCAAATTTAATTACAAATTCAATCCAGTCCCTACCAAAGTCCTAGCTAGTTTTTGTATAAAATGACAAGCTGATTTTAAAATTCATATGGAAAGGCAAAGGACCTAGAAATAGGACATTCTTGCGAAGAAGATAAAGTTAAAAAGTCCCACTTCCCAATTTTAAAACTTAACTACAAAAATGCAACATTGAAGAAAGTGTGGTACCCGCCTATGGGTAAAAACATAGATCAGTGTAGAGAAATTGAAACTTGTGCGCTAGTTTGGAGGTCCCGGCAGGGCACACAGCTACTCTTATACTTTTAACCAATGAAATGGCCCCTCCTCTACTGGGGGTGATGATCCTCTTGGATTGAACACACAGCTTTGGGAGGGATACTCACGGAGCTCTGAGGGAGGAAGAGGACACTGGCCTGAAGCAGCCAGACGGCAGAATCAACCCTCACAGTGGGGTGATAGAGGTCATAGCCAGATCATCGTCACAGCCGATATGACGGAATTGAAAGTCCAGCAATAAAGATCAAATTGATTTTCAACTGGGATGCTATATTATTTCAGCAAGGGAAAAGAGAGTCTTTTTAACAAATAGTGTTGGCTAATCAAATATGTACATGCAATCGAATCCAATTTTATCTCTCCCCTACTCTATGCACAAAACATAAATCTCAGCGGATTATAGACCTAAAGATAAAAGCTAAAACTACAAAAAAAGTAAGAGCTAAAAACTACAAAACTCATAGAGGCAAACACAGGAGTAAGTCTTCACAACCTCAACAACACTGAAAGCCACACACACACACACACACACACACACACACACACACAAATAAACACGATGATTCAAGATTAAATCAAAGGATAATAGAAACAATGACCCCTTCCTTGTATAATTAGTTGGTATTGATTTCTCTAAGCATTGCTTTAGTCTATAGTAGGACAGAGTTTCTGCTTTGTGGTACTTTGGTGTTGCTTCTCTCTCTCTCTCTGGAGATCAGGCTGATTTTTGGTGAGGGAGGCACAGGCTGGCAGGGTCCTTGGGAGTGATCGACTTGAAGGAATGTTCATCTCAGCAAGGTAAAGAGTGACTGTTCTTTTCATCTGTAGGACTGTCTCTTAGGAATTCCAGGTCCTGCCCAGAGTATCTTTACTAATCAGCTCTTCATGACAGGACAGTCAGTGCCTGACTAAGACATAACCAATGATCCAGGATAGTAGTTCATTCCCTGAGCCTTTCCTGTAAGTCACAATTTATGCTGGGATTGAGATACACCATGTAATCAGAGGAGCAAAGTCGATTCCTGCTTTAAGCAGGGCCCCAATCCATACTCCTGTCCTGCCCCTAAGTACCAAAATTAAAACTTCATGTTTTCTGGATCTTTAAGAAGTGCTCAGAAACTCTCAGAAGTGCAGCTCAAATCACACATATGTCTGTAGATTCACAAGCAGGTAGTGGAGCCTATTAGAAAGGCACAGGCCAAAGAATAAAGTCCCCATGGGACGGTGACATTGGCCAATAAGGTCCTACTTTTGAGACCAGTTGCTCATGGAGAGATTTAATCTGCCATCCTCTCCTAAAACTGGTCCAATATAAAACTCAGGATGGCACGTGTCCCCAGAGGGCATGAAAACATTCATCCATTGCATCATGAGACTCTGGAGAAAGCATGGCTCCTGTCCTAGTTCGCCCATTTGGTTTAAGTGAATGAAGTGACAAATGGCTTCTGCTTTATTGTGATTATTGGGTAGAACTAAGGTGAGAGTTTCTACTCCTCCTGATCCTCAGTGCTAGAAAGGGGCGGGGGGGGGGGGGACTCAGGATTTCTTGCTGTGGGGCAAAGCAGAAAGTGAAGTAGTGAGACCTAAAAGCTATCAGTGTTCAAACATGAAGACCAGAGTCAGACATGTTATTGTGGTATGAGAAATAATGCTATAGCAACAATTCTGGCACAAAGATCTTAGTGGGAATCTGTGATAAACTGGATTCCTAGAAACTAAACAGGTATAGATGAAGCTTTTGTTTGGATATACATGGAGATTGCAATGAGGAATTCTCTCATTTGATGACGAAGATTCCAGAGGGAATAGAGAAAGCGTTGGAGGGGGCTGTATCTGAAGAGACCGTAGTGGGCGGGGTGTCCTTCAAGTGATTTTTTTAAACTATGAAAACAGAGATATCCCACTGTCACACAAGCAGGATTCATTAGCAAAAGGTATAGCTAAATAAAGTTTTTAAAACTGTACAACACAAAAGACAAAGAAAAGATTTAATAAGTAGCTAGAGACCAAAGATTCTCTACCAAAAAATGGCCATTATAATGAAGGGGGCAGCCAATTTTTTATCGTTTAAATGGAAATAGGGTAGTATTGGGATTATATGATCAAGTTACCAAGCAAAAATAGATATCCTAGAATTGTGTTAGAAGTCTGTCTAATTGTCTTTCAAAGAATGCACATAAAGAAGTATTTAGGTATTATAATCCCCAACTTAAAGCTGTACTATAAACCCACTGTGATACAAGCTGCATGGTACTGGCAAAGCAACAGACCCGAGGACCAGTGGAATATATTAGAAGATCCAAAAATGGCTCCAGATGCACTAAGCCACCTTATCTTTGACAAAGAAGCCAAACATCCTCAGTGGAGGAAAGACAGCCTCTTTAACAAATGGTGCTGGAAAAACTGGGCTTAAACCTGCCAAAAACTAAAACTAAAGCTAGACCTATCTCTTTCACCATGTACTAAACTAAAATCAAAATGGATTTGAGACTTAAAACATTAAAACAGAAATAATATACCTGCTGCAAAACGTGTTAGGTAAAACTCTTGGAGACATTGGCTTAGGCAGAGACTTTATGAACAAAATCTCTATAGCACGAGAACTAGCAGAATCAACAAATGGAGTCTCATCCTACCAAAAAGCTTCTGCACAGCAAAAGAAATCACTGGCACCACTAAAAGACAACCAACAACATGAGAAAAAGTCTTTACTAGCTGTTTGTCAGACAAAGGGCTATTATCTACAATATATACAAGGAACTTAAACAAATCAGTCTCCTCAGGTTTAAAGACCCAATTCAAAAATGGGCATCTGAAATGAACAGACACTTCTCAGAGGCAGAAGTAAAAGCAGCCAAGAAGCATTTGAAGAAATGTTCAACATTGCTGGTCATTTGAGAGATACAGATGAAAATAACACTGAGATTTCATCTCTCTCCACAAAGAATGGCTAATATTGTGAAATCAACCAGCAATAAATTCTGGCGAGGCTGTGGGGAGAAAGGAACCCTTCTCCACTCTTGGTGGGATTGTAGACTAGTGCAACCGTTGTGGAGATTCCTCAGAAAACTAGGATTAGTGGTCCCATCTGACCCTGCTATTCCCCTGCTAGGAATATACCCAAAGGAATTAAAAGATTCATATTGTAAAGACATATGTACACCCATGTTCATAGCAGCTCAGTTTGTGATAGCCCTTTCTTGGAAACAACCCAGATGCCTATCAACTGGAGACTGGATAAAGATGTGTTTTTTGGTTTTTAATAAAATGGAGTATTACTCGGCCATAAAGAACGACAAGTTTCATTCATTCATTTATATACAAATGGATACACCTTGAGGACACACTAATAAGGGAAATAAATAGATCATGGATATGTAAATACCATATCTTTTCTCTCATATGAGAACCTATAGATGTAAATGAGTTCTAGAATGTATGATAGACTTTTTAAAATAGGAAATATTCAAAGGAAATTGGTGAGGGAACGTAATGAGGGAAAGAATAAATATGATTTGGAAAGAAAAAGAAATAGCATGTATATAAGGGGTTGGGGCTTGTGGGTGGGTAAGGATATGGGTAAAAATGAGAATTAATTTGTGTCGTATACTGGTGCAAATTCCCCCATGTTGAGTGTGATTGTGAACTGTATATAAGATGTACCAATAAAGAATTTAATTTAAAAAAAGGTAAGGATATGAAGGAGGAAAACAATACATAAGCTGACTTAAGGGATGCATGTAAAACTGTGTACAATTAGAGAATTCACATGCTTCTTAAGATATGTGGAACATTCAGTAAACTGAGCATGCAAATTACAACAAATGTCAAGAGCTACATGTCTCACATGTGCTTTCTGACAATGGTACAATTTTAACTTAGAAATTGATAATCCATAGTTAGCTAGAAAACCTCCGTCTGTTTGAATTTTTTAAACACAACAAAAATGTTATATAATTCATAAAACTAATGGAAATTAGAAATTCTAGAGCTCAATGTTAATGAAAATACTATCTATAAAATAGTGCCATGAACCTCTTTATGAAAAAGGCATTGGAGGGAACTTCTTAGCTAGTGGAACTTCTTAGCAAGTGGAAAGTGTGGAGCTCAAGGAAGCCAAAACTGTAGGACACTTTGTATCTAATGGCCAAAGGTTAGAAGTTTTAAGAAAAGTCAGAAGGGCATTAAGTGAAAAGTGAATTTCTCTCCCAGACTGCGCTGTCCCTCAGAGACAAGGATCCACTTGAATAGATTCAGCACAGAGCAGAGAAAGAAGAGCAATTGGTTTCAGTTTCCTGCATTTTACCTTGTTTTGTATTTTCTGAAGTGCTTGATATATATTGAGAAGTGACTTTCTTGTAAAGCTATATCAAATTAAAATTACCCACATTTGAGATGGTTCACTTTCATTATGTAATTGTAAACATTGTGTACGAGTGTCTTTTTAAAAAATAAGAAACGTCTCTTTTTTAAACAAAATCTTTGATGTCTTATGAAGCTCCACATGTCAAAAAACTTATTGGTTATTTTTAAGATTATGTTGAAAACAGCTGTTATTAGTTTCTCATTTCCCCAGGGAAATGTTAATAATTTTCATTTTGATTTGTAAGAAATGTGTATTATACTAGAGATAATAGCCTTTTGCCTGTCATAAATGATAATATATATATATATATCTTTTAAGCTTGAAATATGGGTATTATTTTTTATGGTGTTTCATAGGTAGAAGTTTTAAACTTTTTATGTAACTGTACTGAAAATATGTCCCCATATTATTTTTCTTTGCTTTTAGACACATCATAGCGATTGAATTCTCCATTCATTTTTGCTCTGTTGCTATCTTATATTTGATTGGTTTGGATTGTAAATTTACATTGACTCTTTAATATTTATCAGAGAGCACTTTGCCTCCTGACTAACATAGTATGTCAAATTTATCATAATTTATCTAAATTCCTTCATAATAGAATCTACTTGTTTTCTTTTTAGTTTGTACTATCACTCCTCTTTTCAGTTATTTTTACAAGTCTCAAGTTATTTAATTATTATAGGATTGGTATTTACAGTCATAATTCTTTTTTTTTTTTTTTTTTGAGGCAGGGTCTCGCTTTGTAGTCCAGGCTGGCCCTGAGCTCACTATGTAGCCCAGGCAAACCTGGAACTCAGCAATCCTGTCTCTGCCTCCCGAGTGCTAGGATTACAGGCATGAGCCACCACATCCGGCACTGTGATATGTGGCATTGATGGCTGGTGGGCATGAATCTCCATGCCCAGCATTGTATGTGGTTACCGGGGATTGAACTCAGGACCTTGCACTTGTGAGGCAGGTGCTGGAACCTCTGAGCTAACCCTCTGGCCCAACAGTCATAATTCTTATTGCCTACCTTAATTACTCTTTTTTTCCTCCATTTTATTGAGTATATTTTTTTAAAGGACAAGAGGTTAAATTTTAACAGTTTTTTAAAATTACAACCATGAATGCTTTTCTACTTGACAATGATCTTAACTTTTTTTTAAATTTGTTAACCAAGATGAAATGCAGCATAACTTCCCAAAGTTGAAAACTATACAAGGCAATTAGCCAATTGCCTTGATGAATCTTCCTTTTATATTTCATTTGACCTGTAAACTTGATAGAAGCTAAAGTAGAATTCTAAAGTCAGAAATATACCTGTTTGCAGAGAGAACAGTAGGAAGGAAATAGCTCCACTCTTACATAGCCAAAGTTCAAAAAAAATTTCTCCAGCATTATTTTTCTGACATTATTTCCCCACAGTGCCTCATCTGTTGCAGCCAGACAAATCTCCACATTATTCCTGCTCCAGGCTATTCACTGTTGAAATTCTCAGCCTTTGCTGAAAATATACTTTGCCAGGGATGTTCTTTCTCTTCCTTTCTGTTTATTAAAATCTGTCTTTTTTTAGGGGCCCCTTATGGCCAAACTCTAGCTTCTCTACCATGAAGCTCTCTTTCATATTTATAACATTTATAATCTGTTCCACAGTTTATGCATTTTAGATCTTTTCCAATTATAAAAGTGAAAAACAAACTTAGAGGCTGTTTAACAAAGAGAAAATGTATTTTATAAAATATACACCGTGACTTCCAGTGTAGAGGACGTACATTCTCCTATAATCTTCCCACTGTGTACTATGCCTATTCCCTTACAATATTTTTAACATGCATGAATAGTGGTAACCCTAGTGAACTTACAGTTTTGTATGATATCGTAGCATACTTTCATGCTTTTCTATATTTCTTTATTGTATTCATGATTATTGTTATAATGTCTACTCAATACTCTGTGGAGTAAATGTAATAAGGTAGTAGTATTTACTTCATCTTGACTTTCCTGTCTATTCCTTATAACGAAAAAGGATGCAATGAAAATCTCCATCACGTAATTTCCTGTCACTGTGAAATTATTTTCTTAAAACAGATATCAAGGATGAGAGTTAGCGGGTGATAAATCGAGAGCATTTTCAGGCTCGTGATATATGTTACCAGATGAATTTCATCTTGGTTTCGTACACATGCGTTCTGGCACCCTAGGAGCTTTTGTTAATTGGACATAACTATGTTTTCATTGACTGAGGAAAAAAAGCACATTGCACACTTAACACCTGATTCTCCGTGTCTTCTGTTAGGTATTTCTCATAAGCTAATTTTGTTTCCCCAAAGAAAGGGGAAAGGCCTTGTATAAGATTATAGTCAGTGACTTATATTTCTTTCTTCTAATCCACAGCATCCTCCCAAAATATAGAAGGCGTAGCTGTCTTCAGGATTTGTTCCTTAAGTGACTGACAGCTTCACAAAATTCCATTTTGCTCCTCAAAGCCAATTAAGACCAATTATGACAGGTGCATTTGGCAAACAACAAAAATGGACTTATGCTAACCTCACCTGTAGAGGTTAAACTGGATTTACTTTGGGATATATCTATATATATGCACACATCATCTAGAATTTTATTTTATTTCATTTTATTCTAGCTCCTCTTCAGCTAATTCACAAGGCAAAAGCTGTTTAGCAGCTATCATTTTCAGGGTTTTCCCAAAGAAAGACTAGATAAAGAACTTATTCCTGGTTCTCTAAAACTGGTGTCATAACAATTCTAGAAAGTCCCTCAGCTCTATAAGAAACTCTGCTAGAAGTACCCTACTGGCAAGATTTTGCCCTCTACCTGTTCTTCCATTTGAGTTTCAGTCTCTGCTGCGAATTAACATACAGGCAATAACCACCAACAGGCATGTGTTGAAGAGTGGAATGATGAATCTGTGTGCTTCAGCCGCACTAATCTATTACTCTATTATCTGTGGTGATCCTGTGGAGCCAGTGTGCTGGTTACCCTGAGAGGGAAAAGCAGCTGACGCTATGAATGATGGGGGCTGGTCCAACGATCTTACTGTCCGGTGCATTTTTCTACATTCGTGCATTCCTTTTGATATTCACATGCCACAGCCACAAGCTAATAAAGCTCTCAGAGCCGCACTTCTCTGATGATCCCCGATCCCATCTCCCCGAAGGGCCTGAAGAGGAGCGTCTACCGCCGACCTGGGGCCGGCTGGGGCAAGGATGGCTCCAGATGGACGCTTTTGTGGAGGGCTCCCTTTCATCCTCGGTTGTAAGCAGCCTGAGCAGTTATAGTATAAATGGGTGATTTACCGCCTCCTCCCCAAGGCTTCCTCTGCAAGCTCTTTCACGGACGTTGTTACCGAAGGTTACCAGTGTGCCTGGCGCCTTTGATTTTCGTGGGCATCGTAGGCCAGAGCAAAAGAGCTGTCGCCTTGAGCAGCTGCGCACTGGCTCTCACGTGTCCTGCAAATGGGTGCCTGCCAGGCCTCCTCCCCAGATGTCGTTCTGACCATTGATTTTTTTTTTTTCTGCTGTTCGCTGTTGCGGTGATTAGCCACAGTGAGGCCTGGGCCCTGAGCGCTCCGCTTTAATTATTCATCCTTATGAAGAAAAATTTCCCTCGTGTGCGTTCTCCTCCTCCAGCCCCGACCTCAGCACGCGCAGACTCCTCCTTCCCTCTCGCCCTGAAGACCCCTGTGTGCCGAAGGGCCTCTCGCCGGGGTGCTGGTCCCGTGTATGCCTTTCCTATGCATTTTGTGTCCTGCCAAGGGGGTCAGGGGGCCGCCTGAAGAAGCCAGATGGCTTCCCTCTTCCCTCAGGAAACGCGCCACTATTTAGCCGGGCACCTTCCCAACTCGAGGCGGGGTGAAGCTCCATTGTTTCGGGGAGGGCCTGGTGCACATGCCGCTGCCCGGGGCCCCGGCCCCAAGTTCCTCTGGGCTCCGCGCTTCTCTGCCCCACGCGGGACTTTTCTGCCAGAAACCACGTTTTAAGAGACACGAGAAAGAGGACAGAAAGGGAGGGATGGGGAAACGCGGCCCGTGCTATTTATGACCTCTGCTCAGACGCAAGTTTCCGTTATTTTAATCCGACTGAAACAAGAGACCGTGATCCATGGCTGAGCGGACAAACTCAGCTCGACCGGGAGCACCCCGGGGGTCCAGGGCCGCCCTCCTCCTGGTTGCTCGTGCTTCTTGCTTGCTGCCGTTTCCCCAACTTCAACTTTTGAAAAGCCAAGCAGTTTCGCCGGCCGGGCCCGGGAAACTTATTTGTATGCAGCACAAATTCCAGAATCTGTTCTCAGCCTGTGCCGAGTGAAAAATGGCCTGCATTTTCTTGATAGCCCATGTGGTTGTAAAGAATAAATGGCTAATGAATTACAGATGAACATTGACGCAAATTAATCTTCCCGCTGTCCCTGGGTTATATGGCAGCCATTTAAAAGTTTAATCAATACACTAAAGTTGAAAACATGCAGGCATTGCAGTTGTTTGGATGTAATAAACATCAGAGGGAACCGGGAGGTTTGCACCCAGTCCATGTATCATAATGACAGGTATTTATGTTTAATGGACTAAATATTTTTTATTGGAAGGGAGCAAATGTCAGCTTAACTTTGTGAGCCCCACATTCAACTTTCCTTTGAGGTTGGTGAAAGACGGCTGACGTGTCATTGGAAATGAAATGTTAAGGGGGAAAAAAAAAAGGCCCAGAGGAGACAAAGCGAGGATCTGGAGCCCTGGGAGACGTGGCGCAGCACTAACGTTCTACAGCAATTCATTAACGAAAACGTAAACTCTGATACTTCTAATGCTGCTGTAAAATGGTTTACTAGGAACAACTTTAATGGTTATTAGCGAAAACAAGTGCCCAGATCTGCCAGATATCCTGTGCAGTGCAGGTTTTTGTTTGAAAACTCTTTACCGGGTCATATTTGCTGGAGATTTATAATTAGTCCCTTTCTCTTAATGTGAGAAGTGGGGGAGAAACAGCCTGATGGCGCTCGGCCCTGGGCTTCCATAGATCTTTCCTTTTGAACGCTGTCCAGTAGCTTTAAATAACCATGTGTTCTCTTTCGGAATACTTATATCTTCATTACTTTTCAAGTCGATGTTTAGTAGAACTGCCGTGAGTCTGGTAGGTCCGTGGTGGCGCAGAGAAAAGAGACTTTGCCATGAGCACTGCCAGCTCGCTGGGCGGAAATGCGCTGAAACAGAAGGAGGGAAACGACTTCCTCTGAACAACAACAACAATTCAGATGTGATTCCATATTTTTCCCCCTCTCAAACTAAAACAGACTGAGTGTGTTATCCCGTGGAACATGGGGTCTTGGAAGATGGCACACGCTGTAGAGACATGACCGGAAACATTTTAGACAGAGGGCTTCCTATAATGACTTTTCTGTAACCAAATGTCTTCGATGAGGGGCCGGACTTGATGCCAGAACTCTGCAGAAAACATTCAGTAGTAGAGTTTTCAGTGAAGGATGAAGAAAGGAGATTGAGAGGGGCTTAGCTATCTAGTGTTGGAATTTTTAAACTATATAAATAAGACCTTTTTGAACATTAAATTATTGCTTAAATGACATGAATTAGCATCCTAAAGGGCCTTGTGGAGCATTTAATCAGTCAACCAAACTCAGGCACTTCCTGGCCCTTCATCTTCCTATAAGCAGAATGGAGAGAAATGTCTGGCATTAGAGGACAGCACAGGCTCACTGTAAACCATGATGTCCTCCCCCCCTGCCACCAGGTGACTCCTGAATGCGTCTTCATTGCTCTTCCAGCTCATCTATCTCCGAGGATTGACTTATTTGCCTATTTGTTCAGTTTATCTTCTCACCTTGTGAAAATAAAGTCTAAAGGATAGGGGAAGAGGCAGGAACATGGTTTTCTTCTTTGCCCTACAGTCCCATGATCTGGCCACAGTAGGTTCTACATGTGACATTGACATGAATGGAAGGCTGTTATTTCCTTCTTTAAAAAATTGATTTTAGGGGCCGGAGGGTTAGCTCAGTGGTTCCGGCACCTGCCTCGCAAGCACAAGGCCCTGAGTTTGATCCCTGTAAACCACATACAGTGCTGGGTGTGTAGACTCACGCCCACCGGCCATCAATGCCACATACCACAGTGCCGGGTGTGGTGGCTCACGCCTGTTATCCCAGCACTCGGGAGGCAGTGGCAGGAGGATTGCTGAGTTTGAGGCTTGCCTGGGCTACATAGTGAGCTCAGAGCCAGCCTGGACTACAAAGCAAGACCCTGTCTCAAAAAAAAAAAAATTGATTTTAGGGCTGGAGATTTAGCTCAAGTGGTACCATACCAACCTTGGATGCACAAGGACCCGCGTTTGATCCCTGGTACCACAAAAAAAAAAAATCGATTTTATTGGTATATTTTATACATGTTATAATCACATTCAACACTGAGGATTTGTACCTGTTCATTTTTCCCCTTTCCCCTCCCCTCCCTACACCCCCACCTCGCGCATATATATATATATATATATATATATAGCTTTGTTTTCTTTTTTTTCTATCAAATTTTTTCTTTACTGTCTTTACCTGCCTCTACCTGCCCTTTCCCTTTTCATTTTGCACATTTTCTTCCTAGTTTGCATTACCTATCATACATTTTGGCATTCATTTATGTCTATAATTTTTCATATTAGAAAAATGATACAGTATTTATACATCTATGTCCTATTTATTTCACTTATGAGTATATATTCCAGGTATATCCATTTGAGTATAAGTGACTCAAATTTATCATTTTTATGGTTGAATAATACTCTATTTTATTTTTTTAAAAACACATCTTCTTTATGCAGTCTCCTATTGATGGACTTTTGGGCTGTTTCCAAGACGTAGCTATTGCACACCGAGTTGCTATAAACATGGGTGCATATATGTCGCTGTGGAATGATTCTTTTAATTCTTTCATGTATATACCTAGGAGGGAAATGCCAGGATCAAATAGAACCTCAAGTCCTAGCCTTCTAAGGAATCTTCAGACTGATCTCTTTAGTGGTCCAGTCTACATTCCCATCAACAGTGGAGAAGGGATCCTTTCTCCCTTTCCCACCATTTGTTGGTTGACTTCATGGTAGCAGCCAAACTTTGTGGAGATGGAATCTCAGTGTTGTTTTCATCTGCATGTCTTGAATGACCATTGATGTTGAACATTTCTTCATGTGTTTCTTAGTTGCCTTTACTTCTTCAACCGAAAAGTATCTGTTCATTTCAGATGCCCATTTTTGAACTGGATCTTTAAATTGTGGGGTCTGTTTTTGTTTGTTTGGTTTTTTAGGTTCTTTATTTTACTCTAAATAGTAGTCCTTTGTCTGAGAAACAGCTGGTTAAATTTTTTCCCATATTATAGTTTGTCTTTTTCTCTGTTGGTGGTTTCTCTTTCTGTGCAGAAGGTTTTTAGTAAGATGAGATCACAGTTGTTGATTCTTTCTGCTAGTTTCCAAGCTACTGAGGTTTTGTTCATAAAGTCTTTCCCTATGCCAGTGTCTTCAAGAATTCTACCTAACCTATTTCCAGCAGGCTTAGTGTTTCTGTTTTAATATTTAGGTCTCTAATGCACTTTGATTTTAGTTTGGTGCATGGATAAAGGTATATATCTAGCTTTAATCTTTGACAAGGTGAAACACAGTTTTTCCAGTACCTTTTGTTAAAAAGGTTATCTTTCCTCCACTGAAGGTATTTGGCTCCTTTGTCAAAGATGAGGTAGCTTCATATATCTGGAGTTGTTTCTGGAACTTCTAGTCTGTTCCACTGATCCTTAGATCTGTTTCTTTGCCAGTACTATGCTGTTTTTATCACAATGGCTTTGTAGTATAGTTTCAAATTGGGATTATGATACCCCTTGCCATGATCTT
>PVIC010042668.1:0-15725 GCA_004025085.1 Thryonomys swinderianus
GCAAGCGCAAGGTCCTGAGTTCGATCCCAGTAACCACATACAATGCTGGGCATGGTGACTTGTAATCCCAGCACTCGGGAGGCAGAGACAGGAGGATTGCTGAGTTCACGGTGGCTTGCCTGGGCTACATAGTGAGCTCAGGGCCAGCCTGAACTACAAAGCAAGACCCTGTCTCAAAAACAAAAAAAACAACAACAAAAAACAACAACAAAAAAAACCAATCTGATGGTCAAATACACAACTGGGATTTCAGGTAAGTTATGATTCCTTTAGTATGTTTAAAAAGCAGCTAAAGAAAATGGCTTTATGAGACCTTAAATCATTCCTCTCCGCAGCTTTCTCAGAAGCTTCGTGCATCACCAGGACACGCCCACTGTCCGAAGCCCTATCAGGGGAGCCACACAGTATCAACCTCTAGTAAATTTAAGGCTTGGCCCTGCAAATCCTCAGAACAGACCACAAACGCAGACCTCAGCCAAGGCGTTTAAATGCGTTTCATCAGAGGCATCAGACACTGGGTGGAGTTACCCATGGAGCCAGTCCTTATAATAATGCCCAAGCCAAACACACCCAAATAAACCAGGAGGGCTTCTCCACCCAACCTTCAAGATGAGGCCTATGCATGGAAAACTCCTCAGGGGATTGAGGGTTAGCTCTGGTAGTAGTGGAATGCCTGCCCAGCTTGCAAGACCCTAGACTCAACTTCCACAGCTCCAAAAATAAATTCATGTAATGAAAAATGGTATTTTTTAAAAAACGCAAACATCTTTTGATGTACTGACCTATACTTGCAAAAAAAAGGTACTGGATCCTAGGCTTCATTTAAAAAACCAAACCATCAACCAGACATACTCCCAGAAATACTCCACTCTTGTCAAATTTTCAATTCTCCAAATGGATGAGGCAAGCTCCACACTAAGGTAAACACACTCACAACCCCTTCTGAGGTATGCCCAGGGCTGTCAGGCAGGCCTTCTAGCAAAGGCACATAAGACACAACTGGGTGGCAATCCCTGTCATCCTGACAGGCAGGAGTTTTGCTGCAGGTCTATCCAGCTGATGAGATTCACAGAGCGCTGACAGGTGCTAAGCTCCCAAAACCCATGCAACATTCTCCCTACATTCACAAGCTTGTGTTTTATAAAACTTCAGTTCAAGAAAGGTCTGAAATATAAAGGAAAATATTGACAGCCAATGTAGAACATGGACTTCTTCCAAAGAAAGAATGATTTAATGACAACACTGTTAGAAATTTATGAAAGAATTCCCTACATTTGGAACTTAAACGCTAGGCTCCAAGTGAGAGCTCCTTTCACCAGTTGGTGTCTTGATCAAAGTAATCGAAGCCCTAACCCGCGCTCCTGCTTTCAACACTTAAGTTTTTAAAACCTGACACATCTATCTCATGCACTTTGGGTTTTCAACTTTTACAAATATCAGTGACTAGGACGGCAGACTTCAGCATAGTTTAAATAGTTGCACAGCCAGTGTTCCTTAAAGGCAGGAATTAAATGCCTTACTCTACTGGGGAAGACTGCCATAAAGCTTAATTAGCTGAGTAGGTGCTCAGCCTAAACCATGCTTTCTAGTACTGCAACTACGCTGTCTGTAATTCTAAGAATTGTTTTATTCACCACCAAGATGCTAGATTTTCCACAGAAGTTCTCAAGGAAAGAAACACACGCCTACCAAAAAATCCAAACCCCAAACCTAACACAAGATACCCACCGACAACCTTCAGGAGCACGTGGCTTCCACTTTCCACGCGGAAAGGCCATTGCGGAGTCGGAGGGAAGGTCCTACATCCCCGGCTACACAACACGCTCGCGTTTGCTAAGCCCTCCACGTCTGGCTGTTTCGACTACAACAACCAATGAGGCCAAAACGAAACTCAAGACAACTCTGTAGAACTCAGTGCCCAGTGAAATCCTGACCTGACTCCACCAGGAACGGAAGGCAAGCTGCAAACTGCCCCCAAAGCTGTGCCGCGGGACCCTCTAATGACAGTGTCGCGCGACACGAGACACCCGCGAGTTTCCCGGTCGTCACAACCTCGGTCTCCACTCAGAATTCCCGCGCCGCCCGACAGAGCGTACTAATCCTCTGGCTGCCCAAGTTTACTCCACTCCAGCAAGTTGCCAATCGATTGCACGCGACCGTCGAGGCTGGGGACAATGCCACACGTGTGGCAGTGCGACGGCCTCCCACCCAGGAGCAGCCCGGCTGCAAACTCCGCACCCAGCCCTGCACCGGAGCGCCCCACGCCAACGCGGGACAGGGACGGCAGGGTGAGGCCGAGGCAATACCCTCTCTAAGAGCACGCGGAGCGGAACAGAGCATGGCCCGGGACGCGGGTGGGCCCGGGCGCGCCGCACCCTCCACCTCGCCCTGGCGGCTGGGCGCTAACGCGGGTAGCGCCAGCCCGTCCGCACCCGCGCGGCCCGGATCGCGTACTCCACCGGGAGGGTCCCGCGCCCCACCGCCCGGCAGCACCTTCTTTCTTCAGCGCCACGGGCGGCTGCGCCTCCTCTTTCTTGTCCGCCACGCCGACGCTGGGCGGCAGCGGATTCTTGCGCTCCTTCTGGGACTCCTTGCGTAGCTGCTTGCCTGCCGCAGTGGAGTTGGTTTGGGCCGCGGCCTGAGCCGCGCTCTTAGCCCCGGGGCCCCCAACGCCGCCCCCGCCGGCTTCTTTTTTCTTGTTCTCCGCTGCCTTCAGCACCTCAAAGGGGTCCGATTCGTCGTCAAATAACTGGTCGAATCGGTTCGTTACCACACAGCCGAAGCCCTCCTGTAGGTGCCCAGGCATGATGGTGGCTCGGCGGCGCGTTCCTCCACGGATTGCAGCGGGCCGCGCCGAGCCAAGAGCGCCTGCTTCAGCTCTTCCCACAAGATGGCCGGGCCGAGAGAGGGGGGCCGTCTTCTCTTCCGGCGCCAGGCGCACTTCCGGGGACGGCCAGCGCCGCATGGCACCATGGGGGTTGTAGGCCAAAACCGTCCTTCCTATGGTATTTGAGGGAGGCAGGACTACAATTCCCGGCGCACCCTGCGATGCCACTCTTCGCGCGCGCCGCGGAGGCGGGATGTCGGGCACGAGAGCTGCGAGCATGCTGAAGGAGGGCAAGCGCGGTGGAAGCGGTGGGTGGAGTGTCGCCACCTGCTCTTGTCACCCTGAGACTCGCAGGTCGGCCGCCACCCTGAAAACAGGAAAGCGTGACCGCATGTTTGGCTCGCGACAGCGCTCGGGTTTCGGTTCTCCCGCCCCACGTCCGTCCAAAGCTTTCTCCGCTTTTCCGGCCGGGTCAAGGTGACTCGCGAACCTCGCGACCGGAGAGTCCCAGACATCCGGGACGGCGGGTAGTCGGTCCCCAGCGTAGAGTTGCGACTGCACGCTCCACGTGAGGCGGGGTGCTCTGCCCGCTGTCTCCGAGCCGTGCTGGACTTTGCCAAGGGACAGGTGGAGCCGGCACGCGCGAATGTCGCGCGCCTACCCGGCGCGGGTCACCTCCGAGAAGCGGCTTTTAGGGACGCTCAAAACCAAGCCGACTGACTGCCCGCTGGGACCCTTGGAGCTTAGGTGGCTGTGGTGTTAATGCCACACGCTTGTCACCCCAGCACTCCAGAGGATGAGGCAGAAAGATGGCATGAGTTCTGGGCCTCCTAGCCAGACCCTGTCTCAAAACATAAAAGAAAAATAAATGTTCTGGGGCATCTTGGGTTCTGCGAGTTAAGGAAAATACGTTCATGACAGTAATGACAAAGAGAGTTAAGAACATTAAATCCCATAAGGCCATGCAGTGCCATTGCAGGTGCAAGGCCATGTACTAACACTCATAAGTGTTTAAATAGATTGTTGTTTTTAAAAAACCTTTCTCCAAGATACAGAAAGCATCGCCCAAGTGGCAGGTGCTAGGAATACTTCCATTTCAACAGAACTTGCCAGGGAAGTCAAGATCAAACCGGTTCCTCCATGCTGAAAGGGCTGCCCAGGCTCACACCCTGTGAATGCCAGCGCCAGGCACTGCAGTCTTTAACTCCTCTGTGAGGCCTGGGCATCAACTCTGAGCAGACCTGTTAGTAATGTTAGAAGCTTCCTAACACTTCCCTTTCTGAGCAGGTTCTCAGTCCATTCCTTAGCAGCAGTAGAGGACAGGGTTAGGTCTCAGGCCTGTGGTCGCAGGCCTCCTAGTCCTCCACGTCACTCCCCATGTCACGCTGCGGTGCACAGCTCTGGTCCTCGCTCTCCCCAGGACAGCGACCAAGCTCTCCAGCGTGCTCTCCCAAGCTCTGCAAGTAGCCTGAGTGCAGTGTGAAGGCTTCCACGCTTTACTGCTTTCTCAGGAGCTCCCCACTGCAATGTGGAGACATCTGCAGAAAGCTCTTCTTGCCTCTCTGGCCAAGGCCGCGAGGGCAGTGCGACCAGACAGGAGCCACTGTTTGAGCCGGGGCTGGAGCAGTCAAACGTGCCATCTCAGTTCATCCTCATGCCCCTCCCCGAGCTCTGCTCTGGGGACTACTCTCTTGCTGCCACAGGGCTGTGCACAGGGCTGACCTCAGTCTGTGGCTCATATCCGCCTGACCCCAGACAGGCTCCGTGGCTACCGAGCCTTGGCACATTAAGGGCGTGAAGAGAAACTCACCAGGAGTTGGCTGCCAGGAAGAGTACGAGGTCCGCTTGGTCCCTCAGAGAAGTTCACGCCTGACCTCAGAAATGATGCACATGTGGGAGCTGGGGAGAATCTTCTCAGAAGGTTTGATTTTCTGTTCCCCTTTTCTGAAGTTCGGGTTAATCTAAAAAAGTTGAGTTATTTTCTATGTTCCTTTATCCTAAGAAATTAACTATCTGCAGGGCTGTTGGAACGCGTGGTTTGATGCCTAACACCACAGGAGGAGGAGGAGGAGGAGGAGGAGGAAATTGCATGTACATACATAGTCTAAATACTGACAAGCAGCCAGCTGTAATGACCCATGCCTCTAATCCCAGCACTCTAGAAGGCTGATGCAGGAGGATTGCAATTTCACCCTGGGCCTAGGTAACCTGGCAACTTAGCAAAACCTGTCTCAAAAGGAAAACTACAGAGACAGCTGGGGACGGAGCTCAGTGTGCAGGCCCTGAGTTCAATCCCCAGTACTGTTTAAATAAATAAATATTTCCAGCTGCTCTCACTAGAATATAGCAGAATCATCCTCACAGGATTTTACATGGCATTTTATGTAAATTAAAGGTGTGATTTGTAAGGTACCAAGTTTAAGATTCTACCACATAGAAAAGTGGCCTAAAATTCAGCTCTGCAGCAGTATTTGAATCATGCCATGTTTCAGTAACAAATGCTGAAAACTAAAATACCCTGACCAGTATCCAGTAGGTGCCTGATCCTATCAGATCTACAACGCAGGATGTTACCCCCTGGCTCTCACCTGCTCTGGATGCTGATGCTTCTCAGTCACTTTACACTCTCGTTTGCACTCATTTCTTAATTTCAACCAAGCATTTTACACACCTTATTTCAGCTAATCAGCAGGGTAACACTGGGAAATAAGTGGTACTAATAGTAGTACCTGCCTTTACAGAAAGTGAAACTGAGGCAAGCACCTGTCCCCAAGCCAGAGGGAGGTACACAGACCATCAGACCTGACAGCCACGATGGCCACACTGTACCTGGCTGTACCTAGCCGCCGGGTGCAGCATGCAGCAAAACAGCACTGTTACTCTCTTGTAAGTAAGACAGCCAAACATGTTAACATCCTCAATGTGTAACCCGTTTCTGAAACCAACAAAAGTAGCTTTTGTGAAGAAAGGGGCAGACCCTTGTGTCCGGGTGGGTGACAGTGCCAGTCCCGGCTCTTGGCAAACCTCAGCATATCAGAGCTAAAAATACAAACCTGGCACTTCCTATTTTTGCTGCTCCAAACTCATCTTCCAGATTGAGCTGCTTGATTTTAAGCTTTATTTTTCTATATTATGGTCTTTAACAAAACTAAAACAAAAAGAAAAGGCTTTGTTGAGATGTGGTCCATGATATAAACAATTTACCCATTTCAACAGGACTTTACTTTTTGGTGCATTTAGCAAGTCATCCAACCACCACCGCTCATTGTAGGCACTCTGACCCCCAGAGGACGCCCATGCGAGGCAGCTGTGAGCGCCCTTTCTCTCCTCTTCTTTGCCTGTTCTGCACGCACCACGTAAATAGGCCCACATGCTGCGTGGACTTTGCACTGGCTTTGGTCCTGTGTTCAAGGTCCCTGCGTGTTGGAACCTGAATCAGTGTCTCGTTCCTTCGTGTGAGTGAATAATGCTTCACTGGGGGAATAAAGTATGCTTTATTTATCCTTTCAATTTGGGTGTCCGCCCTTCCCAGCTCTCAGAAATACTGCTGCTGTGGGTGTGTGCAGTCCACGTGATGTGTGCTCAGATCTGCTGGCTGTGTGCTGTGAATGGTCTTGCTGGTTCCTGTGGAAACCCACAGTTCAGCTTTTGAGCAGCTGCCCAACTGCTTTCCAGAAGGACCACACAGTTTCAGATCTACGCGTGTGGGGCTTCTGCTCTCTGCACACTGGCTCCCGTGTTGTCCTGGGTATGAACTGTGATCTCAGGTTGGGGGTTGTGTCTCCCCAGTGGGAATGATGTTGGGCTGCTTTTTCAGAGCCTACTGGTGCTTTTCATGTATCTTTTTTTTTTTTTTTTTTGAGATATGGTTTCTTTGTAGTTCAGGGTGATGGAGCTCTCTGTGTAGCCCAGGCTGGCTTTGAATTTACATCAGTCCTCCTGGCTCTGCTTCCCAAGTGCTGGGATTATAGGCAAGAGCTACCACACCTGGTGAGGTGTGGTTCTTTTGAGACAGGGTCCCTTTATGTAGTTCACACTGGTTTTGAACTCACTAGTAGTCCAGGCTAACTGAACTCATAGCGATCCTCCTGCCACAGCCTCCCAAGGGCTGAGGTCACAGGTATATGCCACCACATGGTCAATTTTCCCTTTTTATAATTTTTGACTTCACCTTTTTCTTTTACAGTTTTCTTGGAAAGATCATTCAGATAAAACGTTGTTTTTTTCCTTGAGACTGGGTCTTGCTTTGTAGTTCAGGCTGGCCCTCAGCTCCCTTGAACTCAGCAATCCTCCTGCCTCTGCCTCCTGAATGCTGGGATTACAGGCATGAGCCACCACACCCAGCCATATAAAACTTTTAGAAAAAATAAATCTTTGTAAACTTAATTTAGGTAAAATGTTGTTAGTCATGATAGCAGAAATACAGTGAAAAAAGAAAAATAGATACATTGGACTTTCCCACAAAGATCACTCCAAGTTGAAAACCTTTATGCTGCCAAAGACTATTAAGAGAGGGGTGGCAAGATGGAAGGGGAACACAGATGCCAGGTTAGCTGGCCCTTCTGCAAGGGTGACATGCAAATGCATGGAGGCCATCAGACACTGGACACATTTAGTTTCATGACACAAAATAAATCTATGTGAGCTACCGAAAAAAAGAGAAAATGATTTATGGCTGTAGTGATATGGTATTTAGTGAATGATCTTTCCAGGAAAACTATGAGATAGGGAAATCGTTTTCTCCTGGGAAGGGTGTAGGAGGCCAAAGACCCTGGGGCGATGTGCTGGGTCAGAGAGAAGGCTGGAGTCTGGGACTGAGTCAGGAGGTGGGAAGACCTGTGGGGACACCCCAGTGAGCCCAGGGACACCCAGCCCCCTCAGAAGCCACCTCTCATTTGAGGGTTGAGAGGGCTGGGACTGTGGTGCCCCAGGGCCTCTAGATTCCAGAACAACTTCTCGAAATTCCTGCTCTGCCTCTAGTTCTTCCCTCCCCTGCCTCTGGCTGGACTTGCCCCACAGGCAAGTCCTGAACTCTCCAGGAAAGGCCCTATTCCTCTGGGATCCTTCTGAGGGCATACATTGAATGGTGAAGGAGGCAAGCCAGGACCCTGGGAACCCAGCGCTAGAGGCCTTGCTGAAGCCACCGCCACAGGTGACCCACTGGGGCCACAGCCTCACAGGTGGAGGAGGCTCAGAGTCTCACCCAATGCGGCCCATGCCCCTGCAGTGAAGGGCTGAAGCCTTGGCTTCCAGGTTGGTCGCTGAAGAGCCCTGTACCTCGGTGAGCTCAGAGGGGTTCAGATTTGGCCCCTGAGGACCACTGCAATCCAGGTTGGCTGCCTTGTCACATGGGAGACCAGCACCCACTGCTTCTGCGGCCCAGGCTACTATTTCCTGCCTCTGAGGTTAGGGTATGTAAGCCCAGGTGCCACACGCCTGTCATCTCAGCACACAGGAGGCTGAGGCAGGATTGCCATGACTTGGAGGCCAGGCCGGGGCACACAGTCAGACCTCATCCCAGCCACCCCTTCTCCCCAGTTTGAAAGTGAAAAAAGAAGGGACACCTGAGCACTGAGCCTGGAGCTGCCAGAGAGAGCCCTCTGGGCCACCGTCCAAAACCCCTCTGCTGCAGGGTTTGTAAACTGGCTCCACGGAGGTGAAAGTCAGTAGGAGATTTCCTCAGAGCTAGAAACCACAAGTCCTGCTCAATGGGGCTAGTCTCCTTCTAGGTGTCTTCTCGAAAGAGTGACTAGACCTGTCACAGTGCCACATGCACACACATGTATATAACAGACAGTTGATACAGCTGAATCTCAGGAGCAGCTGACACGTCCCTCAATAAATGAGCAGATGAAGAAAATGTATTTAAACACTGGAGCACGATGGTGCCACAAAGAAGGATAAACTGACTCCTCTGTAGGAAAATGGATTTATTTTGTGACCACAGTGTTAAGTGAAATAAGTCAGACACATAAGTTTAAATATCACAGGGATTTCTCTTGTATAAGAAATTCAAATTAGAAATAAAGAGCAAAATAAAAGATAGACAACAAGTAGAGAGAGATTTTTCAAATGGGAAGGAAGCCACGTGTGGTTTCTGCCATCCCAGCACTTGGGAGGCTGAGACAGGAGGATCTCCATGAATTTGAGACCAGTCTGGGGCTTCATAGTGAGTTCAAGGCCAGCCTGAACTACAAAGTGATATGCTGTCTCAAACAATCAAACAGGAAAAAAAAGCAAAGAACAAATGAGGAGGGGACCTAGAGATACAGGAAGGAGAGAAGGAAGGGATGAAAAAAGGGATGAAGATGATGTATGTCCACAGACCACTCCACACAAGGAGCAAACGCACTGCAAATGTGACTGATAAAACAGTAATAATACATTTCACACCGCGGCCCTGTAATTACTTTGTGTATATACAAGCTTTCTGCTTTTATCCTATGTTGACAAAGCTGTTGCTGGAATCTGCACTAAGGGAGCCACTTCCAGTTTTTGCACTGAAGATTTTATCTATGTACTTAATAGATTAAGACTCACACGCATCCAGAGACTAGGGCCAAGCTGTGCGTGCACAACCAGCCTTGAGTGCTGTCCTCAGTGCCCACACTGACCCGGGCTGCTCGAGACCTCTGCGAGCCTTTAGATCAGAATCAGGGTTATCTAGTGTGGTGGCACTTGGGAGGCTGAGGCAGGGAGAGCCAGGCTCAGAACCAGCCCACTCAGGGCCTAGGTCTCACCCCGATCAACTTTCTCTGGAGTCACAGAGGTAGTGGGCTGACGCTGGCAGCCATCTCTATGGAGATTCTCGCTCTGAAGACTCTAGTTTTCACCGTTTAATTAGGGAAGGTGTTGGACCTAATTGTCTTTAAGATACTTTTCCCACTTCACCATGTTGTGAACTGGAAGCTGGAGCCAGGCTTTCTGCTGAGCTGCCACCATCCTGTTCCATTGTGTGTTTGTTTATTTCGCAATAGGGTCTCGCTAGGCTACGGAACGAGAGAGAAAGATCTGAGCTTTAGTGTCCAGTGCAGACGCCTCCTGCATTTAACAGGATGGTTTGTGCACATGGGCAGTGTTGCTGGGCGCCCAGTGTGGCAGGGAAGGCCTGGTGGTCACGGTGTCCTTCCTGCTGGGAGTGCACACACGTTCAGGCCTGGGAGGGAGCAGACCCTGGCGTGTCCGTCTTGCTGCTAAATCAGGTCAGGTCAAGTCAGGTCTGGCCACAGAACGAGCTACAGAATCAAACAAGTCGCCCCCAGGCCCAGGCCAGCCATATGCTCCCCTCCCCAAGAGCTCAGCTTGAGTGTGCCCCAGCGGGCCCCACGAGGTCAGAGAAGCCTTTTGGGTATAGACACGACCTGTGGGAGGCAGTTCCACGCACAGAGGCGTCCCCGTTTTGAGTGACAAGCACCTGCACTTTTGCTGGTGTTGCTCTTAGTTTGCTGCTTTTTTTAAAAAGCTGCATCAGAACTGCTGCTTTTTCTGAGCTGTATCCGAAGAACCGTGTGCTACACTGAAATTTCAAACCCAACCTAGGAACAGGAACACGGAATCGTCTTCTGGTCATGCCCTCCCCTTGAACGCTCCCTGGGCTTGCGGGCTAGATCTCACATTGCCTTTTGTCCTGTTTCTGGAGTGCTTTCCTTTTTTCCTTTTTTAATTTTTTTGAGACAGGGTCTCGCTTTGTAGTTCAGGCTGGCCCTGAGCTCACTATGTAGTCCAGGCAAGCCTTGGACTCAGCAATCCTCCTGCCTCTGCCTCCTGAGGGCTGGGATGACAGGCATGAGCCACCACGCCCGGCACTGTGGTATGTGGTGCTGCACAAACTCTTTTTACTTTGAGACAAGGTCTAAGTCAGTAAACTACCCAGCCACCAGCACTTGTGGTCCTTCTGCCTCAGCCTCCCAAGAGCTGGGCTTACTTCGCGACCTCCCAACAGTGGTGAGGTTACCCTAGTGACCAGGCAGACTTTCTGGACCCAGTTCTTCCCAGGCTGTGCACCACCTGCCTCTCAAGGCCTTCCTCTAGTCGCCAGTACAGTGGTATCATCTACCTAGCTTACAGGTCACTAATTCCCTCAGGAAGCTGAAGGCCTCACCCCTCCTGTGCCAGGCACTGGTTCAGAGTTGGGAAAGAGGTGACAAAAATGAAGCCCTGCCTTTTATGTTTTGTTGACAATTTCACTGTGTAGTTTAGGCTGGCCTTGAACTACAACAACCTTCCTGCCTCAGCCTCCTAGGTGCTAGAATTACAGACATGTGCCAATACACCTGGCAAAGCCCTGTCCTCAGATTCTAATGGGAAACAGAAAATAAACCAAGATAGATGGGTGTCATCTGGTCTCTGCCGGGGGTATGGAGGGCAATAAATCAGGCCCAAGGGGCTCTGAGTGCCTTCTGTGTAGGACACACTGACGGGTGTCCCAGGCTGTCCTGGGAGTAAACTGTGGCGGCTCAGGCAAACGTTAACCTGGCATAGCACCTGGTGCCGCTGATTCTGTGAGGAAGGCTGGAGTGGCCTGTCCACTCCCCCGGGCCTCTTGGCGAATGGGCAGAAGCTCGAGGCTTCGGGGCTGCATCCACCCCTCGCTGGACTGGGCTGGCCTGGCCCAGGGCTGTGCCCGCCACAGGGAGGGCTGCACCTAGCAGAGGCCGGCTTTGACTCTGTGTCGCTGAGCCTTGAACTCCTTCTCAGCCAGACGCGGAGGCCAAGGCCGGGACAGTCATTATGCCCTTTATAACCTCGTAAATGCATTTCCTCCGATGCGCAGAGCGTTTTATAGGCTGACCCAGTTCACCCTGCCACTTCCCAGGACTGGAGCAGATGCCGCGTCAGCCACAGCCCGGGGTGTTGACCCGGCCTCGGACCTGGGCAGGTTCAGTGGTTCCCTGCTCTCTCGGGGTCTCTAGGCGACAGCTGCACGGGGAGAGGAACTCACGGGGTGGGCAGCGCCAGACCTGGCCTGCCTGTGATGTGATGTGTGAATGTGGCCAGAGCAAAACAGAGAAAGAGCTGCAGGTGGGGTTTAGTCTGTTTTCTGTTGTGTTTTATTGGCGGGGTAGTGGGCTTGCTAGGCTAGCCCTGAGCTATGTCCTTAGCCCTGTCTGCCAGTCTGTCTGTTTCCTAACCATGCTGGGGATTAAACCAGGGCCTTCACAATGAGCTACAACCCCAGCTTTGTTTTTTATGTAGAGACAGGGTCTCAGTGAGTTGTCCAGGCTGGGGTTGAATTTACAATCCTCCTGCCTCGGCCTCCTGAGCAGCTGGTGTGTGCTTTGGCAGTAGGAAGGGGTCTCTTTAGTACCAGTCACTGTCCAGCCCCTGTGCGCTCTCTGACAGCCACCTCGTGCTTCAGGTCAGGAAGGGCTGTTCAGAGGCCACTACAGAGAGCTGAAACCGAGAGGCTCCACAGCCCTACAGGGAGCACAGCTGGTGTGCTCGGTCATAGTCCACAGAAGCAGAGCAAAAGAACTTAACTTTTCTTTCTTTTCTTTTCTTTTCTTTTCTCTTTTTTCTTTTCTTTTCTTTCTTTTCTTTTCTTGCCCTGCTCTGCCCTGCCCTGCCCTTCCTTTCCTTTCCTTTTCTTTTCTTTGAGAAAGGGTCTTACTCTACAGCTCAGCCTGGTTTTAAACTCACTGTGATCCTCCTGCTTCAGCCTCCTGGATGCCCAGATTATAGGCGTGCCTCTCCACACCCAGCTAAAAGAACAGTCATGTTTTCAGTCCCTTTCTCCAGGGAAGAAAGGGGCGACTACACTTTAAAAACAAGGAAATAAACTGGCCAAGAAGTGCGCTGTAGTGAAGGCCACGTGACCAGTCAGGGACCCAGCTGGGACAACCACCCCAGACACTGGGGCTCAACACTTGCCAGAGAGCCAGCAGCGGCTGCGCATTGCCTGCCTCGCTGTCCTAAGCCCGGTGCCTGGCGCTGTGCACGTATGCCTCTGCAGAAAGAATCAGAAGAAAATGCAGCAAAGCAGAACCACATTAAGGCAGTTAAAAAAGTTTGAACATTTAATCACGTCAAAACCAGGTGAAACTGCAGGGGTTGGGGGACACATGTCTGTAATCCCAACACTCGGGAGGCAGAGGCAGGAGGATTGCTGAGTCTGAGGCTTGCCTGGGCTATGTAGTGAGCTGAGGGCCAGCCTGAACTGCAAAGCGAGACCTTGTCTCAAAACAAAAAAACAAACAAAATAAGACATTAGCTCAGTAAAAAAGGAGATGAACCTGGACACTGTGAACTGCAAAGCCACATTCTACTGAACACATAAAGAACAAGAGCAGGCCTGTTCTTCCCTCTTTCTCTCTCCTTCCCTACCTTCCTAATTTCCTTCTTCCTCCCTTCCATGTTGGAATACAGCCACCAGCCTTGCCCTGAGCTGTGTGCCCAGCCCCTGGGGCTCGCGGAGGCTTGTTCCTAAGAATAGCTAATGTGAAGAGCAGGAAACAACGTTCCAAAATGTGTGCGCGGAAACCTACGCGGCGAAGCTGGTTCTGCAGCTGGAGACCCCGCTGTGGCCCGGCCAGCCGGTCCGGTCCGGTCAGCACACGCGTCTCCAGCGCATCCAAACCTTCCAGTTTCACACGCTTGGCCGGCCGTGGGCAGAGCCAGCTCTCCCGTCTGCGGTGAGCTGGTGTCATCTCCAGCGTCCGGTTGGCCGCCCATAAATCCTTTATGAGCTGCCGCAGGATGCCCCCCAAAGCCTGGTGAACGGCCGAGCGCAGTTGGCGTTTCTGGGGCTCCCCGCTGACTCAGGTAAGACTGGTCCTTCTGGGGCTCCTGCTGGGGCTGGGCAGCTGCAGCTCTGTCTCTAAGAAGGAAAGCCTGAGGCAGGGGAAGCTGACTTCCTCTTTTAGTCTTTTTCTTTATTTTTAAAAATTTTTAATTAATTAATTTTTTGAGACAGGTTCTCATTTTGTCATTCAGGCTGGCCTTGAGCTCACTGTGCAGCCCAGGCAAACCTCGGACTCAGCAATCCTCCTGCCTCTGCCTCCCGAGTGCTGGGATGACAGGCATGTGTCACAATGTCTAGTTTTTGTTCTTTGGTGCCAGGCTGGGGACAGTGCCAGGGCCTGGAGGTGACACAGTGGGTAAGCTGCTGTCCTTTGAGTGGTGGGTCTCAGTGCTGACCTTCCTTCTCTTCTGTTCTGCCCCCCAGTCGCCCCTCACCCTGCTCTGTGCTGACGCTGCAAAAGTGCACTTTTGAAGGTGGAAGTGAGCCACCAGTGGGACTGGGACAGTGGTGCCTGTTGCGGTGCTTGGCTTTCCCTCCTCAGTCACTGCAGAGCAGGGGCACCCAGAGGAAGCTCAGTGGTCCTGGCGCCTGCCTGACAACAGCAACTTTGATGCCCGGCACCAAAAAAAGTTAAAAAATTAAATTAATAAACAAAAACCAGGGATGGCTCCTGGTGGAACCTCACGGCCGAGTTTGTGTGGCTTGGCCAGGAGCTGCTGGGGCGACAGGATCACTTGCCCAGGTGCTGATGTGTCCTCTGACTTCCTCTGCTCCTAAAAGCATGCTGCCGATTTCATTTAGCAGTATTTTTTGTCACTGGTTGTGGCAACACAAACCTGTCATTCAACACTCTGGAGGCTGAGGCAGGAGGATCATGAGGATTTTGAGGCCACAGTGACTTCAAGGCCTGCTGGAGCAGCATTGTGAGACTTTTCCTCAAAAACCAAAGCAGCAAACAAGAACTTTTTTAATAAAAGAATTTTTAAAGAAAGCAAATAGAGACTGGAGGTTTAGCTCAGTGGTTCTGGTGCCTGCCTAGCAAGCATAAGGTCCCTGATTCGATCCTGGTAACCACATATAACAATACCAGGTATGGTGACTCATGCCCACCAGAAATCAGTACCACATACCACAGTGCCAGGTGTGGTGGCTCATGCCTGTCATCCCGGCACTCGGGAGGCAGAGGCAGGAGGATTGCTGAGTTCAAGGCTTGCCTGGGCTGCATAGTGAGCTCAGGGCCAGCCTGAACTACAAAGCCAGACCCTGTCACACACACACACACACACACACACACACAACACATAGAAGTGAAAAAATGGAAACAAAGCTTTTGTAAATGAGAGGAAGAGGGTTTAAAGGGAGGGGAATAGAATGGGAAAAATAAGGGTCAGGATATCCCACGTACAGGAACAAGCTCCCTATCATGAATGTGATCATGTATATCTAAAAGGTTCCAATAAAATGTTTAAAAGGCTTCAGCATGAAAGAAAAGAACTGCTTTGTGTCCACAGCTCAGTGTGTCTGCCCATCCTGTGAGACACCATCTCTGTGTGGTCTGGGCGATGGAGCCAGCGCCACAGCCTCAGGACCAGGAAGGGGCGCAGACAGGGGCAGGCCGTCGGGGGCTGGGGACGGAGCGAGGGGCCCTCGGAGCCGCTCTGGAAGCTCCTACATGGACACCAGAGTCCAACGGGCCAAACCTTCTCTGCTCGGGGAGCCGGGCTATAAATAGCTGACCGAGGGCGGCCCCTTCCCTGCCCTGATGGACACAGGCAGCCGGCTGTCCTGTCAGCGGAGGCTGGAGGCTGAGAGGAGGGAAGGAAGACGGGACGGGGGAGAGGGGGAAGTGGCTGGGCGGCCTGTGCCGCCTGTCATCCCTGACTGGGGGACCGAGGCAGGATTTGCTCTCAGTCCTGAGTTCAAGCCTGGCCTGGGCCAAGCAGCAAGAAGCTGTCTTTTAATTTAAAAACTCACATTGGAAAGACAGATGTACACCCTTGTTCATAGCAGCTCAGTTCGTGATAGCTCAATCTTGGAAACAACCCAAATGTCCATCAACTGGAGAGTGGATAAAGAAGATGTGGTTTTTTTACAAAATGGAGTATTACTCTGCCATAAAGAATGACAAGATCGATCCATTTAGGTGCAAATGGAGAC
>PVIC010042669.1:0-15721 GCA_004025085.1 Thryonomys swinderianus
GTCTGACTCCTCACTGCACAGCTCCGGGATACAGTGTGCTGCTGGGCGGCCTTCAGTCCACTGGAAATGGACTGCACCCTGCAGCCGGGTCCGCGTGCTGCTCACTCAGTTCGCCGGAAGCATGGCACGGTGGGCTCGGAGTTGCTCGGTCCGGTCCGTCCGCCGCAAGCTCCCCAGTCCGCTGGGCTCACGGCACGGCCGCCCGGGGCTGCTGGGTCCGGTCCGACCGCCGCAATTTCCCCAGTCCGCTGGGCTCACGGCACGGCGGGCCCGGGGCTGCTGGGTCCGGTCCGTCCGCTGCAAGTTCCCCAGTCCGCTGGGCTCACGGCACGGCGGGCCCGGGGCTGCTGGGTCCGGTCCTTCCACCGTAAGTTCCCCAGTCCGCTGGGCTCACGGCACGGCGGGCCCGGGGCTCATTTGCCATAGTTTTGAATCACCAAATACCGGATTTTCTCATTGATATGTGCACCGATAGATGCAAATGAGCTCTAGTAGTATGGCAATCTTTTTAGAATGGGAAATTTCCAAAGGAAATTTGGTGTGGGGATGTAATGAGGGGAAGGAATAAATATGATTCTGAAAGAAAATAAAAGACCATGTATATAGGAGGTGGGGAGGAGTGGGTGGGGATATGGGTAAAAATGAGAATTGACTGTCTTATATATTGGTACAAATTCCCCAGTGTTATGTGTGATTGTGAGATGTATGCAAATTGTACCAATAAAGAATGCAATAAAAAAAAGAAAACGGGCTGATAAGAAGCCAATAAATGTATAACTAAATAAACTAAAACGTTTCCAAGTAATAGTGATGATTCTTTTTATTCCAAAATATGTGGAAAATTTCCTCTGAAATCAGACAACATATTTTTATATTGACTCTTTCCAGTTTTCAATTTTGTAACTGCTTGTTGAGTGTCAATAAACTAAAAGGTCCAAAAAAATAAAATAAACTTCTTACTTATGTGCATAAATATTGTGACATTTTCAGAAAATTCGAATTTAACAGCCTGAAACTTTATTCTTTGATTTGTTCAAAAACATGCACACTGCAGTCCTCCATTGCACTATTAATTCTACTATCAAACAAAGACGGTAATGTCTGGTGTTGAAACACCCTGGGAACAGTTAAATTTGTCTGTAACTTTGATCGTTGAAAATAAGACACAGCTATGTCTCTGCATAATAATGCAATGCACTTGAATATCTCTGAACTTCCATCTGCAACTTTAAAGTGAATTGTCACAGAAGTCAGCAACTTCTCCATTTTCCTCCAATGAGCATTAATGTGAAGCTACAAATTTCTTGAAATCTAGGTGTTTCTTGGGCTTAGTGTATCATGTTATTCTGACACCATCTGCTTATATTGAGTCCCTATTTGAAATTTCAAAAAATTGTAAACCTCTTCAAAATCGTGAGGTTTTTAACAGCTAAACTGGACTCAGAGAAATATCCTAGGACTCTATGAGAATAAAGGTTCTATGATAATATTCAATCTTCCTGCTTTGGTAAAGAAAGAAAATTCATACTTCATTATTTCTCCTGTTGATACATTGCTACAAGAACCCTGCCAGGATTCCCGAAGGAAATGTACTCACTACTCAGAAAGCTCTTGACTTGACCAGAAGCAGGGCTTACATAAATCATTTTTTGAAGTTTGATATAGGAAAAACTCAATCACAATGCAAAGTTCTTCACCACCACAGAGAAATATGTTATTGAATTTTGATCACATGTGCTACTGTCATGAGAAAAAAAAAGGAGAATCTACTATCACAGTGCCTTTAAAGATTGATTAATGACCATATTTTTAGTAGATATTTCACAGGATATTATATAATTCAAAGGGAAATAACTGAATCAACTTTCTTTTCAAAAAATGTTACAGACATTGAAAACATCATGAGTTGATTGGTCACCTAATTCCACTATATTTAATATAGATAAATATGAAGACAGACATTTGTGTTAGTTTTTCAAAATTGTTTCTGTCAGATTGATATAAGGAATAGCAAAGATTTGCCATTTCCTTCCAATTTGAAATCTTCCCAGCCAGGTGTAGTGGCACAAATGTGCAACCGAAGCCCTCAGGATGGGAAGGCTGTAGGTAGCACAAGTTCAGGACTATTCAGGCTACATAGGAGGTCGAGGTTGGTTTGAACTACATGGTAAGACTGTCTCAAAAACCAAATCAATGGCAAAGAACGAGCTAAGAATAAGAAATCTGGGGCCGGAGGATTAGCTCAGTGGTTCCGGCGCCTGCCTTGCAAGCACAAGGACCTGAGTTTGATCCCCGGTAACCACATATAATGCTGGGCGTGGTGGCTCACGCCTGTAAGCCCAGCACTCGGGAGGCAGAGATGGGAGGATTGCTGAGTTTGTGGTGGCTTGCCTGGGCACCATAGTGAGCTCAGGGCCAGCCTGAACTACAAAGCAAGACCCTGTCTCCAAAAAGCAAAAAAAAAAAAAAAAAAAGAATAAGAAATCTGCAGACCTTGTAAATGTTAACGAGATTTCAAATAAAATAAAAATATGATTTTACAATTGTTTCCTTCTTAATTTAGATAAGCCACATCGGGGGTCAAGTCTTTCCAAGCATAAATGTCACAGGCTATCATTCTTCGTGAATCCACAGCTAAGAACTCAACTCCAGGGTGACCTAAGTCTCCATCTGGAAAAGTGAGCCATGTGAAATCTGGGAGTTAACTTTTGTCCTGCATCTTCAAGAGTTTGTAGTGATTTTGTCTTGAAGTTTATATGATTTGAAAATTGTTAGAGATTTGCCAATAATATTTTCTTTCATTTTTTCACCCTTCTCTGTCAATTTACCCAGCATTCCTTCTCTAATGAAGATGACCTCCCCAAACTCATTCAGAAATTAGTTTCCAGAAGTACTAGAGAAAAGTATTTCAGATCTTGCTTAATTTTCACTGAAGCGGCTAAGTGGTCAAGGGGAAGAACAGCTAGAGTCAGGTGACTTGAAGCACTTAAAATGTGGAGACTTGAATTTGCATACATGATTTTTTAAAACTCTGTAATCTCTTTAGATTTCTTTAGATTTCTATGAGAACAAGCATATATTTCAATCAGTTCCTTTTACCAGGCATTTCCTTAGAGTGACCTCCCCATGAAAAGTCCCTATCAAAATTATATTTTATTGTTGGGTGTGGTGAATCATGCCTGTAAACCCAGCACTCGGGAGGCAGAGGCAGGAGGATTGCTGAGTTCAGGGCTTGCCTGGGCTACATAGCGAGCTCAGGGCCAGCTTGAACTACAATGCAAGACCCTGTCTCAAAACACACACACACACACACACACACACACACACACACACACACACACACACATATATATATATATATATATATATATATATATATATATATATATATATATATATATATATATAAAGTCCACATCTTTGTTTCCACAAAACCAAAAATTTTAAAGTTGGTTGCCACCTTTTTTTTTTCTTTCTAGTTTGGCTCTTCTGCATAGGATTTAATAATGATCATTTTAAATCTATTTGATTTTCTTTCCTAGAGCTGTTTAATTTTTTGTGAGGGATTTCTTTATAATATATATTTAAATTAATATAATATTTTCATTAAAAATGAATAACAAATTAAATTTTCCTTGGAGCAACACATTTATTTTCATTTTATCTGACATGAAAAAATAAATATTAAACCAAGCTGCCTATTTTATTTTCTGCCTTACATTTCAGTCTGTTATTTTGTGCTGATACATATATCTTTTCTAACTAATTCCTAAGTGAATATCATTTATTACATAAATATGCAAGTTATCTCAGTTTGTTAGAGTTACTATGGGAAAAATGCCATGAACTAAATTATTTATAAACAAAAATTTTTTCTCATAGTTCTAGGGGCTGATAAGCAGTAAAGGCACCCAGACATGCTATCTGTTGATGCTTGGCATTCTCTCTGAGAGGTGGCATATTTCCCTCATAGGACAAGAGAGAAATTTTAGTCCTCCGGTGTCTTTTTTTTTTAATTTGAATCAGTATGCAGTTCACTCATGGAGTTTATCTTCTCTTTAGCATCATTTTCATCATCTTCTCTTTAGAGACATTGGTTTGCTTGGTTATAGTTTCTCTTGATGTAGGCAATGTGATGGACAATACAAAGTTTGTGCCATGATTTTAAGAAAGCTTGTGAAAAGCGACCCAGTGATGAACAAACTTTTCTTGTATAGGGCATTTTAAATTTTGAAATCAAAATTTAAAGAAGTTGCAAAGATGCACATCAATTTAAATAGAAACACTGACAAATGTAAACAAAATACTTACCATTCAGGTAGAAACAAAACAATACCAAACAAGGAAGTTTCAAAAAAATAAAAATAAAAAGATCAAAATGCTACATTTGCTATGGCTTGCTTGGCGCTGGCCTTGCTTGAGGCGAGTGGCTACACATCACTGGTCTAAGATTCTTTCATCCTACATTCACATAAGTCCTGCCACAAGCCCCAGGTAGGTACATCTGCCTTACTCAATAGGTTTTCTCTATGATGACTCCAGGGCAGATCTTCCTAAGCATATCATCCTCCTACAGCTTCAGTCATTATCTTTGCATCTACTCATGACTGTGGCTCCAAAGTTTTGCATCTAACTTCTGATGTTTTCTTGCAGCAAACAAAAGAGAATCGCAAAAAGACATCAAATTCTGTCCAGGATTGACAGTGTTTCCTTTCCTTTTGAAACACCTACATACGTCTTCTCAAGTTATAAACAGTAGGGCTTTATTTACTTCCTCACTAACCATTAAGTTCCCAAACTCCTAACCTCCAGGCGATCTAACTGTGTCGCTTCTTCTTCCAAATTTACTCCATCCTTCTCAAGGCTTGCAAAACCAGGATGTACCCTCATGGGAGCTGGAGGTTACTTTATAATTTATTCAGCTCAATTTCCAGTATCCTTTTATTTTTCCTACAAAGTCAGTTCTGTGGCTAAAGAAAATCAGTGATAGTTTCTTCAGCCATTACATGTATATTGTACAGTGAGCATTAGCATTTCTGGTTTCCAGAGTATTTTGTGTGTCAAATTATCTAAAATAGAATCTCAATATTGATTTATTAATTATTGAAAATATTTCATTTATTATATAGAAATCATTTCCTTCTTTTCTTCTTACTAAACACTGTTTCTCTTTTACTATTTAATTACTAGAGTATTTCAAGGAGCTTCAAAAGTGGACCTTTCTAAATTTGCTCAGCCCTTAGGCAAATTTATAATTCTTACCATTGCATCCTGTAGAAGTGAAATGTGGCTTTTTTCACTATTACTCTTTCTCTCCGTTTTCAGTCTGTAACACCCAACTATCCCAACCAACCTGCAAGACACAAGAAGTCCAAATACAAGGGTACAGGAGCACATCTAAATGAGACACCCAGAAGGAAACATTTACATGTGAATTTCCCTTCATCGAGGTCTGGGTATAGGAAAAGTGCCTTATCCTACACTTTATTCTTAAAACCTTCCTCCACAGAAGACTTGTATAGTCTATAAACTTCTGGATTTCTCTAATGTAGGCTAGTCATGGGCTCACGGACTTTCAAGCTCCTATTACTATACTGTATCTTTTAGAAAATCACAGAGGAAATTCTATTACAATTTGCTGTCATGTCTCATTTTCATAAGTAGTGGGGGAAAGTGTCTCTATATACCACACGATAGTTGCATTTTGTGAGCCAGGAGGAAATTTTATAATTGCTATCGTTTCACTGCTTAAGAGTCAGGCATTTGATTATTCTTATCTTATCCTGTTATCTCTCATCTCCGAATCATTCTTCTGATGCCGCCATTCTAGGCCATGTTCAGGACTCTCTGGCTTGCTTACATTCTGTTAGTTTCTGGGGATGGAGGACACCGGGCGAGATGTGAAGGCAGTGGGGGCACTGCCAGCTGCCGTAGGAATCTTGGTTGTCCCAGAGATGGCCCGATACTTTCTATGACAACAGCGAGAGCAGCTGGCGCCTGCCTGGGAGGCTTGAGTTTCAGCTCCACTGATCCTCTGAGATTCTGGGCTGTAGGAAACAGTCTGCTTCCTGGCAGCAACAGCTGCTTCTGGCTTTATTACTTCCGTGTTTTCTCGTCACTCTGTCTGTCCTCTACACCGATGTTCCTACAGTTCCTTTTATAGTTTTTTTTTTTTTCCTGAAATTTCCAGCGCTCTTTCTATTTTCCTATTGGAAATATCGGTGACATAAAACAAAAGCTAGATGTTAGTCAAACCCAGGTTGTGAAGTGATTATCCATGGAAAATATCAAAATGGTAGATATTTTTCGTAGTAAATCAGAAGCTTAGAACAATAACCATATTTTCAAATATAAGAGTTTCACTATTGATTGTATTGTTTTTATATATGCTGAGGATGGGACTCAGGGTCTTTCTACTGAGCTACATCCTTGAATTTTATTGTTTTTTTTTTTTCCTTTTACAGTGTCTTGGTCATGCTGGGATCGAATACTTCTGATCCTCCTTTCTGAGACAGCTGGAGTGGTGGGACTACAGCCTGTGTGACCACAGCAAACAGAGTTACGTGTCTAAGAAGAGTTCACAAAACCTGTGCAAACAAGATCACTATTTACCCTTTACAAGGGAGGGAATACAGATCAGGGAGCTAAATAACTTCTATAAGCCACAAAGAAAGTGGCAGAGTAAATATCAAGACCCAAATGGTTCTGATTTTTATTGTAGTATCTGCCTCCCAAGGACGAGACCAGGAGGACAGATAGAAAGGACAAAGTCCCTAACAGATGATGACATGCAGCTAATAAAGAAGAAACACGGCTGAAGAGACATTGATTTAAAAGACAGACTACCTCATAATAGGAAAGGAGAGTACTTTGTGACATTATAGATGTGTCAGTCATACTCATGGGGGTGATGATTTAAAATTATACCCTTATCTCCAAACTTGCAGATTTGCATATATTAAATATTTACTGCTTTTTGTATGTTAAGTATTTTTTTAAAGGTTGAATACCTCAATAAGAGTTTTTAAAGGGATTCTTTTATGATGGTCAGTACCTAGAATAAGAAGATGGGTGAAAACAACAAATAAACCAATGAATACTACATGAATAGAAGTCTGAGTATTCAAAGACACAAAGTCAAATAGCAATGTTTTATTTGAGTTGACTGAAGTAAAACTTTTTTTTTTCTGAATACTGGTTGCATCAGGCAAATTCTCTTCATTTTTATTTTTATGCTCTGCTATACAAGCTTGTAAAGTAGAAGTAATTCTTAGGGGACTTCTTCAAGTACCAAAATCAGGCCATAATTGGAAAGAAGGATGCAATTAATTAAGGGAATGTGTAATTTCTAATTTGAGAACAGGACTTGGAAACCCAGCGCCGAGTTTGGTATTGGTTTTTGTGACAACAGTGAGAGGAGACACTACAATAATACTTAAGAGCAATGATGGCTGTGGAAAGGCCATTGTTGGAACACTGAATATGATAAGAATCAGGGCATTTCCATAAGAGTTTTGCCACTGAGAAACAGCAGTTTGTGATATTTAAACATTTGATTATTCCAGTAGCAAGTGGTTCTCTAGACCTATATAAGGCAAGTAATTCTAGGGTCTAGATGACTCCTATGCTACTTTTGTGTGTTCTGTACTCTGGCTGTATTTAGCATCTCTGTTCCTATGAGTCCAAAACATTGTGGGTTCATTTTCAGCACTCTGTGACTGGAAAATTATTACCAAATCCTTCCTCTGGAAAGTATTCATTTATTATCAATACACATTTTTATCAGGTAGATGAAACTGGTTTTGGAGTTGTTGAGGCTAGCTTGATACTCAGTTTGTGTTCTCCTACTACTTTACCAAAGGATTTTTCATTCTACTTACCATATTGTACATATTCTATCGCTTCTATGCAATCTCCTAACACTCCTGCTGTGAACAGGAAATTTACCTTCTTCATTGTTTAGATTTATCTAAAGTGATGATCATAAACATTTTCAAAATAGGGCAGAATTAATCTTTCACTAATAAATACGTGTTGAAGAAATTAAGAGAATGAATTAATAGATACACGAATATAAGTAGGCTGTTGTATTATAAAGAGTAAACTATTTTAAGCTATTATAAAACTATTTTAATGCTAATTAAATGTAAGGTCAAATACAGAGAGGTGTGAATGATCATTTAGGACAAAAACATTCACTCTAAATGTCACAATTTCATAATTTTAAGGTATACCAATTACAGCATTGCTATACCTTAATGATTTCTAGTAAAGTAAGCACCCTGAGTATTCAGCTGTGCTGTTTAATTTCCTGTGTCATTAAGTGTTACCAATTATCTCTGTCCTTTATAAAGAAAAATATCACTGTAAATTCCATAATGCAATACCCCTGCTGGTCAAGGAAAGCAAACTGTTAATTAAAGAAGACAATAAAAAAATTATTCATCTCAGATGAGCAAAGGGGTTTTCAGTGGTGCTTAGAGCATGGACTGAGGAATGTTGTCTTATGTAAAATAGATATTTGACAGAAAAAAACCTGCATATTCACAACAAAAGCAAAATGTAGACTAGGGAAAATTGTATTTTGGAACAGAGATACCAGGAAATACTCAACCAAATGAAATTTATTTGTATGACTTTTGACAAAACTGAATACCTTTTCTTCCAAGTTTTTGATGATTCTATTAATTTTTAATTGAATTCTTTATTGGTACATTTTATATACAATCAGAAACAACATTGGGGAATTTGTACCAGTATGTGACACATGTCAATTCTCATTTTTACCCACATCCCTTTCCACCCACCTACACCACCCTCACCCGCTATATACATGCTCTTTTATTTTTTTCTGAATCATATCTATTCCTTCCCCTCATTATGTACCCACACCAAATTTCCTTTGGAAATTTCCCATTCTACAAAAACTATCATACATTCTGGAGCTCCTTTACATCTACAGGTCCCTGTATCAAAGCAAAGATCCAGTATTTGCATATCTGTGTTCTATTTATTTCACTTATTAGTGTGTCTTCCAGGTGTATCCACTTGCACATAAATGAATGAATCTTGTCATTCTTTACGGCAGAGTAATACTCCATTTAAAAAACAAAAACACATCTTCTTTATCCAGTCTCCAGTTGATGGGCATTTGGGTTGTTTCCAAGATTGATCTATCATGAATTGAGCTGCTATGAACAAGGGTGTACATCTGTCTTTCCAATATGATTTTTTAAAAATTCCTTTGGGTATATTCCAGTAGGGGGATAGCAGGGTTGAATGGGACCTCTAGTCCTGGTTCTCTGAGGAATCTCCACGCAGATCTCCACAATGGTTGCACAAGTCTACAATCCCACCAACAGTGGTCAAGGGTTCCTTTCTCCCCACAGCATTTATTGTTGGTTGATTTTGCAATAGCAGCCATTCTTTGTAGAGTGAGATGGAATCTCAGTGTTGTTTTCATTTTCATCTCTTGAATGACCAGTGATGTTGAACATTTCTTCATATGCTTCTTGGCTGCTTTGACTTCTGCCTCTGAGAAGGGTCTGTTCATTTCAGATGACCATTTTTGAACTGGTTCTTTACACTTTGGGAAACTGATTTGTTTAAATTCCTTGTATATTGTAGATAGTAGCCCTTTGTCTGACAAACAGCTAGTAAAGATTTTTTCCCCAGTTGTTTGTTGTCTTTTAGCAGTGCTAGTGATTTCTTTTGCTATGCAGAAGATTTTAGTAGGATGAGATCCCATTTGTTGATTCTTTCTGCTAGTTCTTATGCTATAGAGGTTTTATTCATGAAGTTTCTGCCTAAGCCAATGTCTCCAAGAGTTTTACCTAACCTGTTTTGCAGCAGGTTTATTGTTTCTGTTTGAATGTTTAAGTCTCAAATCTATTGTGAATTTAGTTTTGTGCATGGTGAAAGAGATAGGTCTAGCTTTAGTTTTTGACAGGTTAAAGCCAAGTTTTTCCAGCACCATTTGTTAAAGAGTCAGTCTTTCCTCCATTGTGGATGTTTGTCTCCTTTGTCAAAGATAAGGTGACTTATGAATCCGGGGTTGTTTCTGGATCTTCTAATCTATTCCACCGGTCCTTGGATCTGTTACTTTGCCAGTACCATGCAGTTTTTATTACAGTGGCTTTATAATAAAGTTTTAAATTGGGGATTGTAATACACCCTGCCATGTCGTGGTTGCTTAGAAATGCTTTTGCTATTCTAGGTCTCTTGTGGTTCCAAATGAAGTTTTGGATTATTTTCTCTAGCTCTGTGAAGTATAGTGTTAGAATTTCAATTCGAATTGCATTGAATCTGTATAGTAGCTGTGGGAGTATAGCCATTTGACGATGTTGGTTCTCCCTACCCAGAAACGAGGGATGTCTTTCTACTTTCTGATATCCTTTTCTTTCTCATTTTTCAGAGTCCTATAGTTTTCAGAGTAGAGGTCTTTCACTTCCTTTGTTAGGTTGGTTCCTACATATTTCATTTTTCTTGGTGCTCTTGTGAAAGGGATTGACTCCCCAATTTCTTTCAGTGAGTCTGTTGTTTGTGTAGACAAAGGCTGTTGATTTTTGCACATTGAACTTCTATCCAGCGACACTGATAAATTTGGTAATTAAGTCTAGCAGTCTTTTGGTTGAGTTTTTACGATCCTCTAGATAGAGTCATCGGCAAATAATGACAGCTTAACTTCTTCCTTTCCTATCTTTACTCCTTTTATATCTTTGTCTCACCTGATTGCTATGGCTAATGTTTCCAGTACTATGACAGTGGTCATCTTTGTCTCTTTCCTGATCTTAGTGTAAAAGGTTCCAGTTTTTGCCCATTAAGTATGATGCTGGCTGTTGGTTTCTCCTAAATGGCTTGTATCAGATTAAGAAAAAGTCCATCTATTCTGATTCTCTGTAGGGTTTTGATCATGAATGGGTGTTGGATTTTATCAAATGCTTTTTCTGCATCTGTTGAGATGATCATATGGTTTTTTGTGATGATTCTATTATTAATGTTTGAAATTTCAGAATTCTGATTACTACAAACAATTCATGTGTCTGAGCCATATTTCTTCAGCCATGCTTTCTTAGCTGTTTGTTTTTAATTTTGAGTACTTTGGTCCAATTTACATAGAAACTCAAATTATGCAACTGATTGAAAACTTTATAAAGAAGTTTGACAAAAAATTTGTCCCACCTTTTCAAAAAGAGAATACTAACATCTACTTTATAGGGTGTATTATTAAGATTAAAGATCATATCTATTGGCTTGACAGAGATTTCAATATAATAACTACTACCTCTATGTTTGTTCCTACATTTCTGTAGTTCAATGTTGTCATGTGTTTATGTTCTTGCCAAATACGGAAGAAGTGGTGTGTGTGATTTATGGATTATTTTATTTCCAGTGGTATGCTCACTTTATCCTTCTCATGTCCTGATGTCTTTCTCTTGTTGGGCATTGCATGAGTTGCCATCTTGAATTATAAGGCCACGTGAGAAGTGAGAGAGCAGCACTGTGGAATTAATCCAGTCATAAGTGCTTTCTAGCCATACTATCCTAGTATACTTCTCTTCTGGGGTCCTGATATGATTTAGAAAGAAAGAAAAAATTGTACTCCCATTTTGCATACTTTTTGATTACTTGGCTGGTCCAGTACATTCAGCACAATGTAAATCAAACTGACACACTTGAAAAACCACTATAATCTGAGTGAGTTTTGATTAAAAAATTGAGGACAGGGCCAGGTGTGGTGGCTCATGCTGATAATCCCAGTACTCGGGAGGCAGAGAAAGGAGGCTTGCTGAGTTCGAGGCTTGCCTGAACTACATAGTTAGCTCAGGGCCAGCTTGAAATACAAAGTGAGACCCTGTCTCAAAAAAAAAAAAAATTGAGAACAGGAAGATCAAACAAGACCTTTTTACACTGATTCAGATGAAATGTGCAAAAAAAAGCAAAAAAGGAGCAATGGTAACATAATTAGAAGGTTGATGCCTAAATGGAAAATAAATATGGTAGTTGTAAAATAGGCACTTGTCTCTTAAGAGTATAAGATGGTATGGAACAAGATATGTCTGAGATTTTATCCAAAATGTGAAGGGAAACTCATCATGGCAGAGATTAACAGTTACAAACCTGTCATGGAAGACAGTGTTTGATTTCAGAAATGTTGAATTTGGTGTGCTGATACAATATTTTGTGTAGACATAAACAAAATGTCACAATCTTGTACTTCTGTATGTTATGAATATAGATTACAATGAATTTATTATAATTAATCACTAATTCATTCAAAAGCTTTTCATAAGTATTCATCTTATACCAGACACTAGCTTCAAGCGGTCATATATAGCAGCAAACAATACAGAATCCTTGTCCCAAAAAAGTGTCACTCTAATAAAAAGCCAATTTTACTCCCTTCTGTAACATAAAGAAGATAACTTCATTTTATAAGATTCTTCACTGTTATGGTAGCACTGTAATAGAGCTGATACTTTAGTATTGTCTAGTATCTTAGCCAAAATTTTTCTTTTTAATGCAATTGCATTTTTACTGTTTTATCCTGTGAAAGAACTAGCTGTTTAACCTTGAAGTTTTAAAATTGAAAAGAGTAATAGAAATAAGATGCAAGACAGAACCTGAAGGAGAACAGTCTTACACAATTTGATGATGTTAAGCAATAATTTCCTGAGAAAAATCTGGAGCAGCATTTTGAAATTGTAGACATTAATAAAGCCTATTTATTCCCCTTGCTAGCAATTTGGGGAATGTACCTGTATTATTGCAAGCATAAATTCAGCTGCCAAGCAATGTATACAACTCTATTAATATTTATTACCTTCTTTCTGTATATCATGAGATTTCACCAAAGGTCCTTACTTTGGTCATGGAAAAATATTTTAAAACATAATTTTGAGGCTGCTGAAAAATAAATGATTACTTTTTAGTAAAGAGAGGCTGTTTGTATTGATTTTATCAATGCTTTCCAACAATTTTCACATTGTTTTACTATTCTAGCTATCATGGACTTTTCAAACTAAGAATTACTAATATGTATTTGCTGTAATTGTCTAACAGAAATATACTAAACTAGAACTTAGGACTAGCTTCTGACTAGATAAATGATTGTGAACCAAATCATAAACTTCAGATGACTGAGCAGCTCAGTTCACTGAAATATTTATGTCTGGCTTTAAACATTCCATAAAAATACCAACTTTGGTTCCCTGAGCCCTTTTTCACATTTTAAAGGTTTATATATACATAGCTTTGGGAGAATTTAAGTGAACTTTTTAAAAAGTAACTACCCGAGTTGCTTATTTCACACAGAAAACATAGGTCACAAGGTCGTTTGTATTAATATAACATTGTCAATGTGTACTACGTTGTTTGTGAAGAGTTTAATTAGAATGTGAGAATTAGTTTAAGATTCAGTGGGCCCTATTTCCTGATCCAGATTGCCAACCAAACGCACTGTTTTGAAGGACATCAAACAAAGCAGAGGAGAAATACTGGTTGTAACTGCAATGTCCATCATTTATTGGAAAAAATACTATAGTGATAGATTTTCAAAAATATTCAATTTAGAAAATATACAAACCATATTTTAATTTAATATTTCCAATTATTTGTACAAATAAGGAAATGGAAATTATTACTTTTTTTACTTAAAACATATGTCCTATTATATCTACCCTAAATCCATCTAACAGGCACTGACTTTAAAGCAAGTGTATAAAATAAGCAATTTAAACGTTTTAAAACTTCATAAATGAGACCAGAATTTTAAATCATTTATTTATAAGTATCCACTTATAACATTTGTTTTATGATAATTTACCAAATCTGAGATATGTGAGTATAACATAATACCTTCTGTATTTTGCAAAGCTTGTATCTTCCTGGTTATGAAAGCAATTAACACATAAGGCAGTAGATGAGAGAGTAAGAACTTTCTGGTCCAAGTGCTATGCTTGTCATTTGTTAGCTGAATGACTTTGAATAATCTTTATTTTTGGAAACTATTAGTTTCATTTTTTTCAAGATCTATGTTCCTGTCTACATTGCAGGAAAAAAGTGAAATTTAAATATGATAATTTATATGAAAACTCCTTACATTTTGAGCACATGAAAATATTAAAATTATTAATATTTGTTCTGTGTTGTCAAGGATAATCAAGCACCTCTCCACTGTCTGTTTTGTAAATGGAATTTCCTCATCCACAACATCTGATCCTATCTATCTTTGATTCACACATTTCTAGTTTGTTCATACAGCATTTGTCTGGGAGATAAGTCAGTTGGCTTTGAGGCTCCAAAGAGTCATTTTAGTCTGAAAGTTCAGTTCTACCTCTTTTTGGAGATAACAAACATGCTTAAAAACTGAGAATGAATTTGCAAACTCCCTGTAATTCAGCTCTCCATTGTCTTTTTCTACCTTTCTCTTCTAGGACTAACAAAAGTTCCTCGCTCCTTACCATCATTTAGTATTCGTGTGTGTGTGGGGGGGGGGGGTGTGAATCCTGAAAGGAAAAAATTCTCTAGATTCTAAAGAAATTCTCTTGTTTTTCCACCATTTCTGTTTAAAAGAAAAAATGCAATGGAATTAATAAACATTGCTTAGAACACTTAATTAGTGCTGTATAAATTTGAAATGTGGCTCTTCTTAGTTTTCTTGTTACTTGACCTTGTGGTTGAGAAAATAACAGAATTCAAAGTCACACATAAATGGTCATATCATAGCGTTTTCAAGGCATTTTTGTCCAGGCTTTAAAAAAATTAACACGGGCTGGAGGGTTAGCTCAGTTGTTCCGGCGCCTGCCTTGCAAGCGCAAGGTTCTGAGTTTGATCCCCAGTAACCACATACAATGCTGGGCATGGAGACTCACACCCACCAGCCATTGATGCTACATACCACAGTGCTGGGCATAGTGGCTCACGCCTGTAATCCCAGCACTTGGGAGGCAGAGACAGGAGGATTGCTGAGTTCAAGACTTGCCTGGACTATAGAGTGAGCTCAGAGCCAACCTGAACTACAAAGCAAGACCCTGTCTCAAAAAGAAAAAAATTATCACATGAATTAATTATTTAGCAAGAGGTTAGTAAAGAGCAATAAAAAGAAAATAAAATAGATTGTTATATTTATTTTTCCATAATAATTTTCATACTTATAAACTTGTTATACATTTTTATTCTTTTCTGTTTCAAGTTTTTCCTACTCAGATCTCTTCCTGAATCAACAGCTTCTTAAAATGATTTTAGAACCTCTATTTTTACCATTTTCCTAATGTCACTTATTCAAGATAGCAGTCACCATTTAAAATTAGCAAAGATGTACCACATGTAGCACATATCACTTTTTTAGCACTAAAATACTTAGAAAATACTGGAACATGATGAAATGTTGATTCCTTAATTCTCAGGGTTGAATGTGATCATAATGTATATATAAAATGTACCAATAAACTCAAGTAAAAACAGGATCAATGATAGTTTTATTTAAAAGACAATATTTATTCAAAGAGAAAATTAAAACAATATCTATTCAATCTTTTCATAATATGGCTGTAGAGCACCTAGTATTCTTTTTAATTGAATTATTTATTGATATAATTTATATATAGCTCACAATCACACTCAATATTAGGGAATTTGTACCAGTATATGACATGAGTTAATTCTAATTTTTACCCATATAACTACCCACCCACAACCCCCCACCCCACATATACATGTG